>JBBPCS010029624.1:0-52165 GCA_037974645.1 Hollardia meadi
GGGGGGGGCTCTGTATTAATCATCTCGCCATGCTCTCAAATTTATCTTGTGACCCCCTGGAGGAGAACCACTGATCTAAAGGAAAGATTGAACATTGGAGTCGACCTGTTCATTATATTAGCAGACTCTTTTCTTTTCCCTGCTGAATCCTGAACTGAATTTCTCCTGATGTTAAGAATTCTTAAACTCATCACTAGCACATACACCGTTCATTTTAGTTTCAGGAAGCCTCTTACTGCCCTAACTGAAGTTGTGACCTGTATTTTTATAATCCAAATCACTGACAGACAGCTGACTGGCTGAGGGATTATTTCAGGATTTATTCTTCAGCCAGGAGCTTGACTTTTGTGAGTGTCCCATATATGAATTACTTTTCTCTGGATGTGAAGTCTTGAGGGCTTTTTTTTTGTTTTGTTTTTTTATAATTGGTGCCTAAATTATACCAGAATGAATGTCACAAAGCAAAGCAGTCACACAGACTCTCACATATATTCACTGCCATCTCCTACTGTAAGAACAAGACACACATCCTAACAAATCACAATGTCTTGAGCTCTCAGCTTTGAAATGGACTCATGGCTGTTCCATTTCCTTCCAATGCACACTAACTTGTTTCAACTGTTATTGAAACAAAATGCATTGAACCTGAACTTGGCAGCGTTTGAGTATGAATGTTCATTCTTCACCTTTGAAATATGACTACTCGCTTATTTTGGGGCTTTCAACCACAAGTGGGAAGTGGGAGTTTGCTTAATTGTCATGGAGGTGGCTAAGGTGTCATCACATGACCTAAGAGTGGAACTTTAGTCACATGTAAACAGCTGGTTGTATGCGGTAAATATGGAGATGGTAAACCCTGTTTGAAGATGGTCTCTGGTGTCAGATGTGAATGTCCTCCTTGATCTTTTTCCAGCTGTTCCCAGTGGACGTTGGGTCCCGTCTTGCCTCCATCCCTCTTCTGGAAGGCAGCGGACAGCCGGAAAAATATCATGTAGGAGATTCACATCCTAAAACAGCGACCATTTTGAAGAGAAACCATCCCTCCCAGATCCACATTCAACCGCCTGTTATCATGTGACTAGAAGTCCATAAGAATAGAATATGTCTGATTGTACCTGTGTGCTGGTGTCTTTGGGGCAGCTCTGCTGTAAGGTCCAGGCTGAAATGACATTGAAGCCTTTGACCACGGTGGAGTCTGGCAACAGTGAAGCCAGATATTCAGCGTTAGACTCTGGATACTGGTTCATCCTCCTGTTGTTACTCACATCCACTAGGATTTTACCTGCAGGACAAAAAGACACACACACATGACATCTGTAGTCAAATAGTTGTACATACCAGCAGCACAATAGCCCTCTTTAGGCTCTTTGGAGATGATTCTACATCATTGCACATGTATAAGTTGCTTCGGTGCAGCTTATTTAATCGTAATTATTATTTGGCGTTTCATTGAGGATCTACATCGAAGTTCAAAACAAAAATGACAGTGTTCCCAGTGTGTAGTTGTGTTATCTACCCTCCAGTAGATGTTTGAGGTCCCACACAACAGAGTAGTGCTCCCGACGGATTGCCAGGAAAACGATGCTGGCCTTCCCCACAGCGTCTTCATGGTGTGTCACATCCACCACATGGGGAAATGACTGGGCTGCCAGTTTGGGATGGCGGCTGCCCACCACCACGCGGAAGCCACAGCGCAGCAGGCGTACGGTGAGGCACTTGGAGAAGTCGCCTGAGCCCAGGATGGCCACTGTGGGCTGGGCAGGCAGACAGGCGGTCCCCGCTTCTCCGACTCCAACTCCGTTCTTCATGCCGTTGGGCAGAAAACAGGCCTGGGCATGGTGGAGGTGGTGGGAGGAGGAGGCGGTGAGGAACAGAGGGCTCCGGCTGCCACCCATCATAGAGATAGAGTCCATCCTTTCTCCCTGTCACTTCCTCTTCTGTGGTTTCTTGCTTAGGAGGATTTCAGTGTGTCTAGGAGGGTAAAACAAACAGAGGGGTAAACTGATAAGGTGTTCTTGAGAATGTCTTCTTGGCGTCCTACACATGATCCCAGGCAGAATGACTGTGCATCAGCTTGGATCATTTGCTGTTTTACAATCAAACATCACATCAAGCAGTTTACAATGTTACACATGCTTGTTTATGCCTTCCATTTAATATCGCAGCAAATGACTATTTGCTATGTAAAGATATGGTGGCATAATGGCGTCCTGAGCAGAGAATGACACCACACTCCCTCTGGTAGTGTGGTGTAATCTGAGCTTCTCCCTTTTTTGTTGTTGTGAATCCCTTTCTGTCCGTTTTCAACGTGGCAGCCTGGTAAGAAACTTTCTCACAACAGCACACTAAAACATGTTTTCTGAAAACATCTTGAGGTGAGATATAGACAATGCAGTATCAGAGTCTTGATTCGGAGATGCGAGGTGTCTGCGCAGAGCCCAAAGGACACTAAAAGACAACACCCACCCCAGCCACAGCCTGTTCACCCTGCTGCCGTACCACCAGCCAATGGAGCAGCTTCTTTCCTCAGGCTGTGAGACTCCTGAATTCATCCTCAAAAACTTCACATTTAAATGTTTATTGGATCAGTCTACAAGTTATACGTTTATTTATATAGTGTTTTGGTTTTCTATATGTAGCATAGGCAACTTAGACCTGAGTTTTGCCACAGTCTTGTGCAGTAAGACAAATCAATCTTGTAATCTTGTAATATTTGATTAGCACAGCCTAGTTTGACAGTTTGAGCTGAGTTTGGCGAGCTGCGTTTTGACGCAAAATACAAAATGGCAGCCGTCAAACAGTCCACTAAAATATGTTTCTGACAACGTTTTAGTTTCATGCGCACTGTGCATTCACTGCCTGCTAAAACTGCCTTTTAACAGGCAGAAACCTCAGAGCAGACCCTGAGCAGAGAGAGAGAGAGAGCTAGGGGGAGAGAGAGAGATGCATAACAACAACAATAATAATTAAAGCTATAATAATAGAAATATAAGTACCTATTATAAAAATATAATCAAGTATACCACTACTACTACCACCACCACCACTACTACTACTGCTACTACTGCTACTACTACTACTAATAATAATAATAACAATCATAGCAGCAGTGGGGGTCGAGCAGGACCACAGCAGTTGATCCAACCATGATCCATGGGAACCTGCAAGACGAGAAAGCACAGTACAGTATATGATGTATCATGTAGTGGGTTCATTAATGGGACATGAATGTGTACAGAAGGAGAAGGAGAGAGTTACACTAAATTGCAGAAAGCTTGCAGTGATAGGCAACGAATAAACCATACAAATAGCCATCTGTTCCTGTACTGGGTACAAAAAAAAAAGTGAACGCAGCTTTGATACTACTTGGTAATCGGTTATTTCGGTCGATACCTTATGTATCGAGCTCCGATACCCGGCCCTATTAACTCCTGGAAAAGTGCTGCAGGGGATGTGGACCAAAATTCATTCATTCTCACTCAATATCATTTGCTACTGCAGACCTGAATTATATTAAGAACCATTTATTGATTACTTTTAAAAAACACTTATAATTGTAGATGACTTATTAAATTTTGCCGATGGTTTACTGAAAAGTAAAAAAAACAAACAATTATCCTAATGGCTTTAATAATGACTGGAGTCTACTTAATGACACCCAGAGAGGTTTTTCACAACCTAGCTGGCAACCCCAAAGCTGTCTGGTCTATATAAAGCATTAGTAAATGATTTTACAATTAATCAGGACATGTAACTTATAAACTATTTATAAAGGGGGGCTTGGTCTGCATCTGGACTACATTATTATTATTATTATTATTAGAAAGAAGTTCACAATGCTAGGAAAGCCATTAGTGATCATTTCAGCGCCACTTTGACAGTAAGCTATTATAATTGTTGTAATGTGTTGTAGTTAGTTGGTTGGTTGGTTGGTTATTTGATTAGCGTAACCTGTGTGTGTGTGTGTGTCCGTGAGTGCGTGCGTGCGTGCGTGTGCGGACGGGCATTAGCTGTCCATCATATGCTGCAGCAGCTCGGTAAAGCCGATGAGAGGACATCCACCCGGAGAAGCTGCGTCTTCCAGTGACCTTCTGTCTGCAAAGACAGTGATCTTGTGAAGGACGCGGCCGTCTGCGTGCACCTGTAGCGCTGCAGCACGGCACACGGCATGGCTGCTGCTGCTGCTCTTTCATGGAGCCACACACAACAACAACACCACCAACACACGTTTAGAGGTGGACGTTTCCCCAGTGAAACTACACACACTGTATGAGTGTGATGGTGTTTTACCCACCTGTCATGGAGCCTCACAGGGATGCTGCTGTTCATGCAGATACGCAGACCTGCTGCTAGCTGCCCATCCTGATCCTGATGCTGCTCAACCCTCCCTGTCGCTGAACACATGCTGCATTCAAGTCCTGTCGGGAAGATCGGAGATACCAGCTTTCGACCGACAATAACGTGTTTGTAGTAGACTACGCATTACTTTAAAAAAACAAACAAAAAGCAAAACAACAACAACAGACATGAAAAGAAAATATAGTATAAAACCCTGTAAATAATCGGAGCAGCAATTATATGTAAGTTATTGTACAGTACAATAAAAATCTGATATTATAAACTAAAATTTAAACATGTGAGACAAAAAAGATTTTTAAAAAATGAAAATGGAAATTATTCAATATATATTACCAACTGTTTAAATAATCTTAAGGGATTTATTTTAGATTTACATAATAATAATAATAATGATAATAATAATAATTTTCAAATGGTATCAACAGCTGAAAAGTTTGGAATAGGCTACAAAAACAACAACTAACAAACCTAAAAAACAAAACAAAAACGTGAATTTCTGTATATAACAATTAGTTTTCACAATCACAAAAGTATTCCAAATCTTTGTTATGCATGAAAAAAGAGCAACTAAAGTAATGTTTTAAATCAGGAATTCCATATTTGTTAATTACCCATTTATATAATCTGTCCCAAAAGGTTTTGATACCATCACGGGTGGAGCTAATACTTCCCTTACATGAACACGTCATCAGTGCGTAGTTTGGACAACTTTTACAACTTTATTTGGTATAAAGGCTCTTGTGATAATTGCTTTTTACCATACCAACCTTTGCTAAAAAATGGGAGACTACAGTGTAAGAAAGGTAATGATTTCTACACATTATGTCAACAGACACTCCAAAACAGCCTTAAAAGGGTAACACTACACCACTAACAATACAAAACGGTACAAAAAGTTTTGAGTGGTTAACAGGGGATCACATTTTATAGAGTAGCTAATGCTTAGGTAATAAATAATTAATTGAGAAACGAGTAGGGTCAAATAAGGTAATGAGGAACTACTCATGAAGAAAATTCTGAGATTAATGAACTAATCATTACCATTACAGTAGGATCTCCCAGTCTGTTCTCTAATGACTCATCACCATCTATGCTATAGTCCTATATTCGAAATCAATAAGGAAGTACCATTCATCAACTATCAAGTCGTTCCTCATTCATTCCTCAATCGTTCCTTCATTAACTAATCAATAGATACCCATTGACTAATGGTGAATGGGTAGTTCCTCAACTAATCATTACCTAATCATTAGCTACTCTATGAAATTTCATTCAGTTATTCATATTCATTAACTAACCGGTCGCAGCCAATCAGTGGGCTCTATGAACCATTGAAAGTAGTGGGCTCGACAGGAACGCCCCCTCTGCAATCAGACTGTACCGGCATGTGCTCTATTCTCAATTTGCGAGTGTGTGAAGCCAAGTGGCCACTATTGCAAATAGAAATATTGTTTCAGTTGGCAATGTTAGGCCTACAGGGTTTCATATAGGCACGTCACAGTGAACTTATTTAACAAAACACCCTTTCCCCTCCATGGCTGGGGGCAGCGCTATTTAATTTGGATGCAGGTGAAATTGAACATCCCCCTGAAAGCCTTGACTCAGGGATCAAAATCCACCGTCAGCCACATCTCATTTTGGTCCTTTAGGGCTTCCGTATCCGTCATGGCGTTCTTGGTAGGAGCTGTGGTTTGTGTTTTACTTTCAGGTTTGTTGCTTATTATCCGGTTATGTATAGTCGTGAAGACTGGATCAAAGTGTCAACCCAGAACCAAAGGTTCGGTCGCTGTTCTCGTCGTTGCAGGATCAGGTAACGTTAACAGCTAACTTAAATCCACGTACCACCACCGTTGATATGTGCGGTTCCCTCCCGTTTTAACGCCGTACTGGTAACTTAACGTTCAGTCATGAGCCATATGTTGCACTTTCCGTCATGTTAGTCATTGTTTCAGATTCCAGACCAGGGCGAGCAAGCACAATACTTTTTCATTCTGCCATTTACTCACTTCCTTAGCGTCCACGCTAACAAGGCGTAGTTTAGCCTACCGGACTGTTCCAAAAATCAGGAAAGGCTGGCACTTCCGGTGGCAGGCTCAACTGTACATATGTATATTTGTATATTAAAGATTTTTCTTCGGTAGAACTAAGACACCTAAATCAAATTAGGACCCAGGCCAAAAGTACCAAAGTTGCACAAAAGTACCAAAGGTGCACAAAAGTATGTGGACAGGGGTGTTTCTTGCGTATTTTGCCGTAGTAAACTTGAACATATATAACAATATAATATTAATATTGTAATATTATTAGAGTTTGTAAGACATGCTGAAGAACCTTGGAGTAAGCAATTTGTCTCATGCCATTATCTTAATGTTGTGGTAATAAAAAGTCACATGGCTGCTGCTGCTGCTTACATTTTATTTTCATCATGTGTAATTGACTGTGTTCTCTGTGTTTTCCAGGTGGGCACACGTCAGAGATCTTGCGGCTGATGGAGTGCCTGTCTGCAGCCTACACACCTCGACACTATGTTATCGCTGACACTGACAGGATGAGTGAGGAGAAAATTTGCACCTTTGAGAGCTCTAAACAGCAATCTGAGTCACAGGTAAGCAGCCATCCAAAGGCGTATATTTGGGTGTGATATAGGCATGTCCCTAATAATGTTAAGGTGTGTTAACATTGGTGTTAACATATTTTAACTTTTCATTAAAATAGCCCAACCAAAAGGTGGGCTATTTTAATGAAAAGTCAAAGAGCAAGATAATGGGGGATACCTAAGCTGATGATCTGGCAACCCGCCTTACTGGGCACTGTTGGCTAGCTGCAGCTGATTGGTGATGAATGAAGCAGTTAGTTAGTGTTGTACTTGAAACTTTCAAAAACATTGAACAATTCAAAACTTCAGTCAACTGATATTTTATTCATATTGATCAGAGGACAGATATGTAATGATGTGCTTAGTAATAATTAGAATGTGTGTGAAACTGTATGTACTGTATTACGTATGACACTTTATTGTAGTTTAATTGGTTAAATGTGTTACTGCAGCCCAAGACAAATTTCTTCTAAGGGAGACAATAAAGGATACTCTAATCTATTTTAGTGTAGTAATTTATGTTCAGACATGTTAGTTAAATTATAGGAAACAAGTCCTGTTTTATCTTGAAGTAAATGTTTGGCAGAGTCAAGAGTGTATGTTGTGTGAATATGGAAATTACAGACCATGTGGGTATTTTGGCTGTCGAGTAATGTACAGTAACTGATGGACCTCTCTGTGGTGCAGTGTTAATATTCACCAGCAGGTGTCATGAGCACACTATTTACTTGTACTTTTTTTTTTTTTTAAATGTTTGATTCAATGTTATTGTGATTGCACAGAATACAGGTAATGAGACAATGAAAAGCATCATTTGAGATACAGTTACAAATACAACGCAACAAACTGATTGCGAATTTATACCTATTTGAATATCGGTGAGAAATAAAGGACTATACAGGATGTGCATCTATTTAAAATATATTATATTGCACTGATTTATGTCTACTCACCAGTAGCTGAATGCAAGCGGCCACAATGCTGCAGCCAGCCGGCCAGTCTCTATATTTGCCTCAAACCAAAATCCTGCCTGACTGGGAAGCTTGTCTTGCAGGCCCAGTCAAAACAATGCAGCTGAGTCGGCTCATCCAGCACCAGCCGCATGTGTCAAATATAGTGGATACTGTGGATGAGAGGGCTAGAAGTACAAGAATCTTTGTAATTAGGTGAACTGAACTTTTATTGTTGTGTTGCAGTAGAGTGAAGTGTAGACTCAGTGGACCTGTTTATGTGCTGATGACTGCCTCTGAAATTTGAGACATGAGAGTTTGAAGACATCCATCCTTCCATTATCTATCACCGCTTATCCTATGCAGGGTCGCGGGGGGGGGGCTGGAGCCTATCCCAGCTGTCATTGGGCGAGAGGTGGGGTACACCCTGGACAGGTCGCCAGGTCATCACAGGGCCAACATAGAGACAAACAACCACACACACTCACATTCACACCTACGGGCAATTTAGAGTCACGAATTAACCTAACCTGCATGTCTTTGAATGTGGGAGGAAGCCGGAGTACCCGGAGAGAGAGTTTGAAGACAGTTTTATCCAAATATTAAAAAAAAAAAGATTAATCTGTTTTTGTTGCAATATAAACTGCAATGTTTCTGAGTGCCTCTGATAGACATACGGCCCTGTTCCCCAGTTCACCATCTGGCGGATCCCACGCAGCCGGGAGGTGCATCAGTCCTGGAGTTCCTCTGTTATCAGCACCCTGAACGCCCTGCGGTACTCTCTTCCTCTGGTGTTCAGAATCCGACCTGACATGGTGAGTGTACCCAGAGACCAGTCAGTAGTAACTCTAACCTAACACACACACACACACACACACACACACACACACACACACACACACACACACACACAATGGTGACAGAGCACTAAAGTACCAGCCAGGGAAGATCTATTGAAGATATGTGGGAAACGCAGTATTTAGTGTTTTTGGAGCTTGCGTGAAAGCACCCAAGATGCATCGAGGACACATTTGAGATCCGATCGCTCAGACCACATTTGGAGGTGGTCTATAGGCCACATGTGGCCACATTCTTTCAGCAGTCTGAACGTGAATGTGTCCTGGGCCACATTGAAAGACCACCTGACGTCCTCTGAAACAACAAGAAGCTTTCTTTCAACTGTTTGAACTAGTCACCACAATATCCCCAGACTCCCTTAAAAATCATGCAGTTTTTAGAGTTGGATTACAAATCGTCAGTGCATTCTTATAAATTTGCCATTAAATGCAACACATGAGGCCGTTTCTTTTCTTTATTTGTGGCGGCATCACTGTACCAGCCGGTCTGCTGTCTTACCTGCCAACATTAAGCAGCTGTTTGAACACACAGTTTCAATTGATTTTACCATTTACACTCAATTTATGAAAGAAGACATCATTTTATTGAGGGTAAATTGAGATCCGATCACAAGTGGTCACTGGAGACTCAGAACTGTCCACTCGTGATCAGATCACCCAGGACACATGTTAATGCCCAATGTGAAAAGGCTCAAAGAGACAGGATATTTCAACCCCTGCTGCACAGATTGTGTGCATTCTTTTCATAATCTCTATCTTGTCAGCGCCCCCCCTCCCCATCTTTATAGAAGTATTGTACTAAACTACTTAAGTAACCATTAAAGGATTGATTCACTCTGGAAGAGCACAAACCCATCAGACTCTATCCTGCACTTACAGGGTCCATACGCAGATAATGTACAAATATATGAACAGTAAAAAAATGTCTCCTCATGAAATGTACAATGCTGACATTTAACATAACAGGATCAGGCTCATTGAATTACAAAACCTTTGTCTCATTAATGGATAGGCTTTAACAGATATTCTCTTTCCATGAACATATTTAACAATATCTAATTTTGAGCCGCAAGACTTAATTACTGCTGAATGACATTTATTAGTCCATTCAAAACAAGTGGACTAATGTTCAAAACATCTACTGTAGATGGATAACATCATGCACTATTATGTAGTATATAGTATTTTATTGGGCTCCACCTCATGATTATTTTTATTAATCTAATGATTATTTTTTTCGATTATTCTAAAGAGGATTTTTCTTTATTTCTTGATTAAAAACAATTCATGTACTTACAATTAATATTAAAAACATGTCTTATTAATATTTCATTATTTTATTCAATCATTTTCTCTTAATAAATACTTGACTTGAACTGAAAATGGCAATGACATGGATTTATTTCATCACCAGAGTAATG
Organism: Hollardia meadi; assembly: GCA_037974645.1. Classification (NCBI taxonomy): domain Eukaryota; kingdom Metazoa; phylum Chordata; class Actinopteri; order Tetraodontiformes; family Triacanthodidae; genus Hollardia; species Hollardia meadi. Next base: position 10,184 of record JBBPCS010029624.1, read on the forward strand.
TGTAGTTGAGATAATCACAGGCAAATGTATTTATTTATTTATTTTTTTATCGGTGTGGTGTAAGGAAAATGATTTACAGACGGTAACAATAGTCTGTAACGTTTGAGCCATTTTCTCACTCGTACATGATCGTTAAAGTAAACAGAAAACCTTAAACAGCTGAACAAAGACATTAGATGACTCATAGTGTAATGTGTTACTATAACAGCAGCGGTGCAGAAATGACTGTTAACACAGTGATGCTGTTAACAGACACTGAATTGATGCATACTGTTGATGAGGTTCAGACTGTATCACATTATTTATTTAACTGAAGTCTCAGAGACAAAGAGTAGAAGTGAACCCTCACAACAGCTGTCATCTATGATAAAGGCAGAAGATCCCACACATTTCCAGGCAGGTGTGTTTGTGCTGGGTAGCTGTGCAAACCGTCAGCTGTCGCTCCAAACCAACACCTGCAGAGAGAGTGTGGAGATGACGTGCTGCACCCAGCCATCGCATCGAAATCATCTTCCCCTTTGGTGCATTTCTCCTGCCAATCGGTCGAACGCCGAATTTAGATGATTGGTCATGAGGTCATAAGTCACTAGTTCACTGATAGGTCAGGTTTCCAGACTCGGCTCATCAGCAGGAAATGTTTTCAAGACAATAATCTTGTACAAACTGTCTGTGAGCTATTGCTAGGCCATTTTCGGTTAGTGATTTATCCCCAAATAGTTCCAGAGGCAAAATTATGAAACCTTCTTTCCTCCTTCAAGTCCCCACCTACTGCCCTAAACCTACACTGGTCTGTAATTCACCCAAAAATAATAATAAAAAAAATGCATATTTTGAATTTTGTTGCCTGGGACACATTTCAAAAATATGCCTTATAGGTGGGTCTCGCCAGTCGGCAGCTCATGCCCGAGACCAGTTATTTTGGGCTAACAAGACCACACCCCTATTTAAATGAAAGGGGAGAGAGCTACAACTTCACATAAAATCACTTTTCACTTTAGACCATGCACTGTCGATTGTTTAAATGGGGCCCAAGAACTCTTTGTCAGTGAAATAGGGAATGTGTTAGTTCGTCCCCCCTATAGACGTACAGATAATGTGAACTGAGCTGGTGAGAGTAGCGAGAGCAGATTCCAGACCTGTGACCAGTCCCTCTGGATGTCTGTCCAGCAGAATCCTCTGGATATTGGTGGCAGGTTGGAAACAAAGACGGGGACTTAGTGCCAGGGCACTCATGCCAGGAATGTTCCATCCAGTCATGCTTATGACTGCAGCACAGCTGAGGAACAACCTCGTGCAACCTCCAGCCACTCTCATGAGCACCGATTCTGTCATAAGTTGATTTTACTGGTGCAACTGCTGAAAGCCAGATCAGCTTTAGTCAGCAGGAGACACATTTACATAGCCCCAAATCACAAATTATACATTATCATGGCTTTACAATCCTTTAACCCCAGTGTAGGTAAAGAAAAAGTTCTATCAAAAACAAAACAAATATTCATAGCAACAGTGGAAGTTTCTCTTTTAGGGTTAATATGTCACAATGTTTTATGTATATGAGTCAATGTGAGGAACAATTGTAAAATTACACTGTGTAGAAAGTGCAAACATACGGTATATGAAGAATTCATTTAAAGATAGAATATAGATTTAATCATTAGCAAATCTAATTTTTTATGCCTCCTCACCGGTGATAGATGTGGCCTGGGGGCATTGTGTTTTCGGGTTGTCCGTGTGTACCATTCTTGTGAACGCAATATCTCAGGAACACCTTGATGGAAATTTGGCACAAATATTCACTTGGACTCAAGGATAAACTGATTAAATTTTGGTAGTCAGCGGTCAGACGTCAAGGTCAAACAAATTTTTAGTCGGAACTCAAAAATTCATAGGCAATTATGAGAAAATTTCACACAAACTGTGCTGATCGTATAGAACTTCTGTGCTGGTGTGTGAAGAATCCATGTTTCAGAATGTAGGCCTTCTTTGCAGCAACATCCATATTGAAAGCATTGTAGTCCACCAGAAGCTCTTTGACCAAACTCACAGTCACTACATATATTATGAGTCTGGACAGACATGGATGGAAACTGCAGCCTCACTGGTGCGCGGAGGCATACAACTGCGATGCGGTAATTCTAGTTTCGACTTTTATTGAGCGCAAATATATATATATATATATATATATATATATTTTTTTTAATGCCTAAATTACATGCAAACTTTTTATTATATCTTCAGTTGAGTTAATCAATGTTTTAATTGATTACAGTTAAACACTGTAGTTGTTTGAGTGGGACAATCCATGTAAACAGCTTAATGGGAGAAATCAGGTCAAGGCAGGATATCACGAACACTTCAACATGCGCTGTAATAACCTGCGGACTGTGTTTTCATGCAGCCACTCAGATTTCTGCCTCACTGCTGAGCACATTTGTGAACCAAGGTTAGGTGCCTGGAAATCTCTGGGAAGGGGAAATGAGATTTCCATTTCCAGACTTCTATTCACTAGAGCCAGATGGATTGGTGAAATCTGCTGATGGTTCAGGGTTTAATTTTTAATCTTATTTACAGCACAGTGAGAATATGTAAACAGAGCACTGCATTTTACAAGTTAACAGGCGAAAGGTTTGTAAATGTTGATGTTCCTATCCGATGCTACATGAAGCATTTCATTTGATGGGTGTAAAGTATCTATGTATGTCTTTTGTTGAGCTGGAAGAACGATCAAACCGTTGTGCCTCCAGAGCAGAGAGGTTATTACAGTGCTGCTGGCTCATGTACTGTGGAGCAATATGATGTCTTCTCCAGACTCAAGAGCAGCTTTTCTGGTTTTCCTTCAGCCCTGAGGCCACTTTTTCATCCCCGTCGTCTCCACCTCTGTCTTTGAGTGTGACTGAGCTTTGTGCTGGATCATTTCAGTCGAAGGATTTGAAGAGGACTTGAACCTATCCACTGCTTCACAAGAAAAAAGGAAAACTTAAAGAACAGTCACGACAGTAATACTTTATAGTCAAGTCAACGTTTAGCTTTGATGCAGACAGCAAGTCATGGATGTATTAATTGATATATTTTAATTTTCTTTGAACATTTTGTATGTATAATAAAAATAAAATCTTTAAAAATGTCAACACACTGATACAACAACAGTCATTATTCATACTTTAAAAAACAGACATCTGTTGGGTACAAGTCTACAAAAGTAATGAAATGTGGACCTGTGAAAAAAGTGAGAAAACATAAAAGTGTTGCAGGTTTGTGGGGATTTACAAAAACCGCAAACCTATTGAAGTGTGTGCGTTGTTCACATGCACGCTGCTGTTCTTTGGAGATGACGGTGCTTTGGCTCAGACAGCCCTGCTTTGTATGAAGCTTGTAAAAAACAGTGTGTGTCACTTCCTGTAAATGTGCTCACCCCCTTGCTGTCTCTGTGTGTGTTATTTCAGGTGCTGTGTAATGGCCCAGGGACCTGCGTTCCCCTGTGTGTGGCAGGACTCCTGCTTGGAATTCTTGGAATGAAGAAAGTCTTGATAGTTTATGTTGAAAGTATTTGCCGGGTACAGACACTGTCACTGACGGGGAAGATTCTGTACCCGATATCAGACTATTTCTTTGTTCAGTGGTCTTCTCTAAGGGACAAATACCCCAAATCCATTTTTCTTGGAAGAATAGTGTGAAAACATCTGTTTATCAGGGACACAAAGTATACACAAATGTAGGATCAAATAGATCCCTGATTAAAAAAACAAACTGGGACGCAATGTCAAATGTAAATATAAAAGGAATGCAATCATTTGCAAAGGAACTTATCGACAATGGGTTTGTGTGTTCCCATGGTTCCCAGGTAATGAACTCTGCACTGATGGGTTTCTTTCTGCTGCTGGTTGAGTGAAGATGCCACACACACACACTCCTCATACACACATAGAGATATAGGAGAGAGAGGGGAAGCTAGTTAGTTAACATACACTAGCACAGCAGGTGGATGCGAGTGAAAATACAGCAGATACAGTCGGCAATGAGGCCAATATATTGTACTACCTGGGGTGCCAAGGCAAACTGGACACATAGAACACCCAAAAACCACTGCACGTTCCCTATTTGTCCTAAAACGACACATGTAAGTCTACCCAGACTACAACGCCAAACCCATCAGCAGCAGATTAAATATGCTAAAGGTACCAAGACCAGAGTGAGCAAGAGCCTTAAACAGCAGCCGAGGCCACACAGAACTTCCAAATCAAATTCCAAATTAAAAGTCACCACTGAGTTTCAGAGGAGTGCAAACTGCCAGTTGTTGAAAAGTTGTTATCCAACACGGCCAGCACTTCTTCTGTCCGAGGACGTTTGAAAACAAATCCATCCATAATACCAATTTACTTAACTAACTATCCAAATGTGGGTTTCTCGATAGTAGTCGGAGCCGACTGATATCTGAAGCTGCTTCTGGGTTCTTCAGGCTGTGCTCGTTCAAGGTTTGAAGGGTCAGGCAGGCTCCAGTGGAGCTGTGGCTGTCATGGAAGTGACATTATCAACGTTCAGATTCAGTTTGGTTTGACTGTATTTATTTGACATGTTTGGAGCTAGGTTAACAGCTTAAACAGGACCATGTGTTCCGTACACTGTATTTCAGTGGTGTGACAATGTCCTCTTTGTTTGGATTAAAATTTAAATATTGGTCACGTTTTATGCTTGCCTGCTTTACTTTACCTGGAGTCTTAGTGTGGGCGGGAATGATTGAAACGAGCATGACTTGTAACCTGTTATGCAAATGAAATGTCAAATATTACACCCTTGTTTCAGGCTGCATGGCTTGACATTTGTTTTGCAAAATTGACTTTCACCAAAACATTAACTTCAGTTTTACTTTCATTTGGCTGGACAAGATAACTCATGCAAATTGCTTTCTTCACTAGTTTTTAATGGGACATCATTTTTTGTGTCATCTGGATTAAAATCGTATTGAATATTGTGTTGGTGCATACAGTATGTCTTAGTGGCAGCATGTATGCACAGAACAACGGGGCCAAGGGTGGAGGCTTGGGGAACACCGCAGGTCAGACGGGCCACGACTGAAAAAGTTCTGTTTGGTAAATGAGATTTTAACCAGTCTACAGCAGTATCCCTGAAGCTAACCATAGAATGTATAATAAGTAGTGGACAAAGCAAGCATTGGCTTAATCTTTCAGCCCTGGAGGTTGCCGCTGGAGGCCAACCTTCTTTTCAAGGTTGTCCAATAGAACAGAATGATCAACTTATGTGCCAAAATATTAACATTAATATACATTTCCCCCCCAAATACACTAACTAGGTAATGCAAAAAAAAAGTATTCTTCTTTTTACTGGGTGGGACCATTAAAGGGTATTTTTGAAATGTTGGTTTTATGGCGTCGTTGGCATTGTCACTGCTCTGCTTTTCTATCTTTGTTCTGTGTTTCCTGTTCCTGGATAGAGCATGGGACAGGAAAGCTTTGTTGAACTAAACCAAAGAGGAGGGGAAGGAAAGAGAAGGAGCAAATTTTTCTGATTGGGCCTGACATCTGGGGCGTACGGACTAGATCTTTTAGTATCTGTGTAGAAGAAACGCACAGCTCTCACGCCAGGCCCCACACAGAAACTGGTCCTCAGTTAAGCTGGTAGAGAATTACTACAGTGGGTACACTAAACTGGATAAGTTACTGATTGAGTGAACACTGGGAAACTGATGACTCTCTGTGACCTGTGTAACAACCCCAAGGCAGAGCATGATAATGTCACATGAAGTAGAATCAAGATTGATTTAATTGACATTATACAAGACAAGATTTTGTAATGAAACTCCAGTAGAATAATGGATTACCTAACGATATAAATTTGTTCCAGGGAGCGTGGTCCAAAAGTGGAGACATTTGGACAGCTCATACAGAATGGCCTGGGTTTTTTAATGTCAACATCGGTACCCACTGACTACTTTCTAGTATTTCTGTATGAAAAGTGAGTATAGTGATGCCAGTTAGTCAACAGAAAAGTCACTGCATCGAATTTTGACAACAGAATTTACATTTTCCCTAATGTGACAATACAGATCCCACCCATTTCTAGTTTAGCGTTCATTAGCCTGCTTTTCTCAGTGTATTTCTATAAAAGGTTTCACTATTTTTCAAAACCTAATAGGTGATAGAGTCTACCTGACCTGTAAGAGGAGCCACTTTTAAAATGTTATCATGACTCAAAAATACATTTTTTTAAAAATGGGTGAAAGCCTCACAGACATATTTAGACATAGACATATTTCACTTAAGTGCAAATTTAAATGTCTCATTATGATTCACAACCTTACTGGCTTACATTGCCAGTTTCACTCGACATGGGGAGGTGAGGGACACCCTCATGTTCTGGATTTTTGGGCTGAATGCTGAAATTGTAATAATTAACCTATACAGGCATGGAACACAATGTTATCTGAAGGACCAAGAATCACTATTCTAGTCACTGGAGACTGTAGGTCATCAGTTAATGGAAGTCGACTCATGTTGTCATGAACAATCAGTATCTGCATCAGTAATACTGTTAGTTCACACTTGCATTACTACTCAAGATCGAAAACTGCATACTTAAAGAGCATCAGCAGAGGGGGGGTTACCCTACGATTGCTCTGATTGGATGTTGTGGCTACGTCAACCATTTCACGACTTTTTTTTTGCAATCTGAGTCTGTCCTACAGATGGTGAAGTGAGTCTCTGTTACTAAACATACGGAATACTTCCCTCCTGGTGGCCGAAGCAACTGCTTGAAAGGTTTTTCCCCCCCACTGCAGCTCTGTGACAACTTACATTGTAGCCGAGGATTTGTTTGGGTTTACGTTCAAAAGCAAGAAAATGACTCATTTTAATAAGGGACCAGCCTACGGATTGTCCGCTGAAGTGCGAAGCAAAGTAAGTGTTCCAGCTCCGTCTGCACCTTTTGTCTCTCGGAGGAAAAACATCCTTCAGACTCTTTCAAAGTTGGCGAAGGTTTAACTAACGTATTTGGTACAAATCGCTCATTCTCCCATTGACCAAAGCAAAGCGCCGAACACTAGGCTATTCATCGAAGTGGCAGCTTTACAGAGAAGCCTGCACAAACTTTCCGAAGTTTTCCGAATGTCTTCTTTTCAGTTCGCTGTTATATGAAATCAAGATGAGAACGCGCTGCTTTTGGTAAAAAACAAAACAAAACACGATTCCTTTAACTTGTAAATGTAACTTTACACAAACTAGGTCAGAAGAAAGGAATGTGAGCCATAGTTAACTTTTGAGATTTTACTGGAGTAGGCCCGTCTCCCTGGGGGATTGCATGGAGCCTTCAATAAATCCAAGTACAGCTCCAAAGCTCGTCTACGTCTCCCAGCAAGTAGCCTAAGCCGGCCATAGTGAATAGACATTAGGCCGACACGATGGGAAACAAACTTTCCTTAAGTTTCTCTTTGTTTGTAGACTGGATCACAACAATAAAATGTAGTGATGGAGTTCAAGCTGTTCAACTCAACTTATTCTGATGACATGACGTTGTACTGTTGTTTGTATCGTAGAAAATTTAAAATATGATAAAAACGAATTGATTGCTTGTGTAGGGAGAAGCTGTGCGGCTGGCTCCCTATGGATATACGATATACGTCTGTATATTGAGTGACTCACTCTGTTGTCTGTTTGCATACGTTTTGTGCCGTTTTATGATCATATTGCCACGTAGGCTAGCAGTATTTTGATTACATGCACCTTCAAAGAATAATTAAGGCAAGTAGTGCAACATGAGGCCACGCTGCAAAAATGATTCATTAAAATAAAGAAACAGTCAGACAAATGCTGATTGGTGGAGTTGATCAGAAGTAGTGGCACCACACAGGCCCAGCCTCAGCATCAAATTCACATGCCTTATGTCTCCATGTTCATCGCATACGTTATATTTTAGGCATGCATTGAAGAAAACTTAAAAAGGACCATAATATAGTTTTTAATTATTAACCACAAGAGACATGTACGTTCACTGCTTCACTGATATTTTTGTCATATTTGAATGTTTTTTTTCTAGCATCTCAGCTATGGATTGATTTGGTGATGACACTGATTTGGTGACTTAAAGGAGCAAGACTTGTACATAAGGAAAATTAAGTGAACTTATCTACAAAATGTGAAGAAATAGCAGTTTTTGGCGTTATGTCAAGGGCATCAATGTATTGCATTGCAGAGACATACTGAATTAGCATGCTAATCAGTTAGCCTCAGTCCGTCCTGTCTCACAATACCAATTTGTAACAAGAGGTCATAGTGAGTCACTGTAGGGTCGAGTCAGGCCTCAGCCCATCAACGCCAAGGTGGGTTTCTTGCTGGGTTTGACCCCTGGCCCCCCAGGACTGAGTAATAACCCTGACTCAGGCATCCAGAGGTGGACGCTGACTGATGCCCGACCTTCCTCTCCCGCTTCACGTCTCTGCCTGAAGGAGTTTTCACTGCCATCAAACTGGCCTCAGAGGATGTGTTCGGTCCTGGTCCGGCTGTGCTCATTGGGAGGCTGCTGAGACCGGTTCTGTTGCCCGCTCACCTGGCCTCAGTTCTAATGCCCACTCCGGTGCCACTCCCGACAGAATTCCCTGCTTGGTTATTAAGTCTGTATTTCAAAACAGAGGCTCTGCAAGTTGATTTTAAAGAGGAAATATCCCCCACTCCATCACACATTCTCTGTTCACACTTGCATGAAGCTCCCTTCATTCAGGTACCTTTTCTTAAAGATGGTTTCGTAGCATCTTTCAGAAGCAACATTCCTTTTTTGTAAATATCTTCTTGTTTTTCACTCTGATGTTTTTAAGCTGCTCAGTTTTTGCAACACTCCCCGTAAATAATACTTTACAATCAAATAAGCGCATCTACTGTTCTCTAGACTAGAGGGGTACATTCGATCTTAAATGCAAAGTAAACTTTAAGTTGTTAACGTCTGTATGACAATATTAAGTGTCTATCATAGTTTGAGCTGTTTGTGGAACTTAAATTTGTACAGAGCGTCTTCTGTGATGAACAGAAATAACATAATTTACCATCAGTGTTATGTGGCAGATGATCTCGTCCTCTGCTCGGAGGGTAAGTAGCTCCTGAACCTCGCGTTGTCTCCACAATTTGCGGTTGTGTTTCTTCTTCTTTGAGTTAACTGCTAACTGCTAGCTGCTTTTAAATCTCCCAGTTGTGGGTCGCACACATAAAATGTCAACAAAACATCACAGCCTTGTCTTGTCGTTTCATCCATTTGTTCCAATAACATTTGGAAACTCTTTGAGAGTTGGATGATTTTAATTATCTTTATCCCATTCATGTATGTGTGGGGGGCCAACAGGACGTCTGCCGGCATGGCCAGGGGAAATCTCTGGAAGGCATGCTCTCAACCGGCTCAGCTGAAAGACTCAAGTGTGCAAATTTTAAGAAAATTTAAAAATGAATGGGGTGCCACATTTGAATATGGTATCCAGTTCTCCTTAATACACCCATGGTTGCCACTCTCTCCTCTGTTGTATTTGTTAAATATACTGGGAAGAAAAATACTCCGCACCCCACCATCCAGGGATCGCCAATGCAGTTCTCCCCCTGGCCCTCCCCAGATGGATAGAAGAGCTATAATGCCGCTGTTTACAGGCATTGTTTTGCCAGGATTGTGGACCCTGATGTCCCCTTCTTTACCTTGACTGCCCTCTCCGCCCCCCTGGATGAGATGGTGATGTTGGTCACGTGGCCTCGTTTTCCTGCCATCAAGAAATGTCAAGTGGTGACAGTAGCAGAACCTGGGAATCTCAAAGCCCATGCCTCCACTTATCTTTGCATCATCAAGGTGGAGGGATTACTGGAGCACTGCTTCCCTCCTGTTCCTACTCTGGACAGGCTAATATGGTGACTGGATGGTCAACCAAGCTTTCCTCCAGATATCGGCTGACTGCCCGCCTGTCAGACTGGGCTCATCAGAGCGCTTTCCAGGCCTCAGCGACTGCCAACAAAGTTTCGTTACAGGCTTTTTCCCTGACGAACCTGGCCACTCTGTTGACTATGCTGCCTCATAAACAAGCGTTGGAGAAGGCTTCCATCACAATCCTCACCCTGTTCGCATCCATGGCTGTCTCCCAAGGGTGGATTGCTGATTTGCAGACTACGATTTACAGGCCCTTCTGGCCACTGGCTAATCTTTTGTCACTGAGTCATAGATCTCCTTGGCGCTCACATCACCTGCTGCTGTGCAGCCTCAGCGCCCCTCTGGTCAATAGCGGAAAAAACTATTTGTTCTAAAACAAAAACAAAAAATATCCCATAAAGAGTTAGTAGTGCTATGGGAAAACAGTCTGCCCTTTAATCTTGGTCAAACACACATCCCCCATGATATTTGAGCTGGCAGTCTTTAACTTCTCTGTTAATGGGCAGCTCGGACTCGCATCATAGCAGCACATATCTTCTGTCAAAAACACTCGGAGGCTTTCCACACACATACATAGTTTATGTATGTGTGGGGAAACTATGAAGGATTAAAATGACTAAAATGTTTCTAAAACTAATATGCATTTTTTTTGTCTAAAGACTAAGACTAATTCTAAAATAGCTGCCAAAAGTAACTCTGTCCCCCACCCTGGGGTATCATTTGAAAGTGGAAGTTTATTCGGTGAAAGCAAATCTAAATTTAAGTTATGATGAACTTGGCCTGCATTATGATTCAGACTCATAAATGTATGCAGTGTAATGATTGTGAGAGCTGTCATTTCCTTAATTTTTTTTATTTCCAGACTTTACACAATCCATGTGCAGGTGGTGAAGCTGTGCTGGGTGAGGTAACTGAAGAACTGGCACAGTGTGTGTGTGTGGCAGTCACCGCACTGTCTCCGTGTCGTGTTCACTGCAGCGATTTACACTCTTACTCGGTGATATACGCACAGTATTACAAGATATTATTGAAATGTTCTGTTCCTGCAATTCTTATGCTATTTAATGTTATCTTGGATTTCTAAAATGGCTGATAATTTCATCAGTTAGTTCCTACTAGTTACCTCACCTCTGTGCTCGGATGGTGGGGAATGTGATGGTGAGACAGTGCTGATAAAATACTGAGCAGACTTTGATTTAAGATTTGAGTTTTCAAATAGAAAGGTGCTTATAGAATACTTATGGCTCACTACAAGCACAATTAACACTGCTGACTCCAAAGTGTTCGTATGCAGGGGCCAAAGTTCTACATTCCTTGGACCTGAACAAGAGAGAACCTGAGATATCAAAACCTTAAAACATACAGTAGTTTTCCTCAGGTTTGCTGGGGGAGTACATTGGAGTTTTCTTATCCAGTCTACATGTGATTTGTTTCCCGCAGGGTGTCCTGTGGTGGGGTACTGTGGTAGTATGGGGTGCTGGGACTGTTGTTATGAGCCAACTGGTCCTGACATAGACGATTCCAGGAAGATACAGGAAGTATTTAAGTCACTATTACTGCGGTGGTGAAAGAATGAGATTGCAGAAACATGAAGCCAAAATGAGGTTCCTGAGTAGGTGGGCTCAGCCTTAGAGATGGGTTGAGGAGTTCCGTTATCTGAAGGGAGTTCGGAGTTAAAGTATCTTCGGGTCTTGTTCATAAGTGTCAGGAAAATGGAGCGTGAGATGGACTGGCAGTTTGGTGCAGTATCAGCAGTAATGCAGGTTGTACCGGACTGTTGTGGTGAAGAGGGAGGTGAGCCAGAAGGCAAAGCTTTTGATTTACCAGTCAATCTACATTCCAACCCTCACCTATGGTCATGAGCTCTGGGTAGTGACAGAAAGAATGAGATTGCAGAAACATGAAGCCAAAATGAGTTTCCTCCATAGGTAGGCTCAGCCTTAAAGATAGGTTGAGGAGTTCCGTTGTCTGAAGGGAGTTTGGAGTAGAGCTACTTCTCCTTCTCGTGGAGAGGAGCCAGCTGAGGTGGTTTGGGCATCTGATGTGCCTCTGGGCCCTTTGGAGGTTTTCTGGGCATGTCCAATTGAGAAGAGACCCAGGGGGAGCTGGAAAGTGTTGTTGGGACAGCTAAAATACCCTGCTTAGGGGGCTGCCACCACATCCCAACCCTGGATAAGCGGAAGAATATGGATGAATGGATGGATTATCTTTAAGAGTGATGAAAAGTAGAATGGATAATCTGTTTGTGGTTATTCCATCCAAAACAAAAGCCTGTGTGAGGTCACTATGGAAAATATTCTCCTCACAGGAAGTGACTCATCTGAACTCTCAGGAGTAGAATTGGCCTTTTGAGAAATTAGTTGTCTGGTACCATCTTTTTAATGTCTGTGTTCAGAAAGTCATCTTTAATGTAGTCGGTAAACTTTACAGTCCTGAATGCCTTCACTATTTGTAGAATTCAGTATTCAAAGTAGATATATTCTGTGGTATGTAAAGTTGATACCATTTTGTTATTGAAATTGAAGTGGTTATATTTTGTACAACCCTCTCTCCTTATAGTTTGATTTCCAACCGTTATCACAATGTTCTCAACATTACTTTAGACCCCCAATTTAGCTCATTATTGCACTTTTGACAACAAATCTGGAACCCTTGATGGTACTGTTCTACTGTACTGCAATTCATCTGCCTAACTTTCTGTGTGGGCAACCTTCAGTCTGCACAGGAAGTCACAGAAATGCACATCCTGTTAAATCTGCTTCAGATTTTTATATCAGACACATTTGTGTGCAGTCTCCAAATGTTTTAATTATGACAGGGTAGCCTATTAAAAAGCTATACAGGTTGATCTGTGATTTCTGTTCATGGTTCAACCTCCTTTTTACATGAATTCTCATGTAAAGCATCGTATCAGTTTGCTACTATATACTGTAAATCAGCTGAGCAGACTTGTCCCTCTAAAACTACATAGATAAATGAAAAACATTAATAGTAAAACACAGGTATCTTTCAATTGATCTCTCAGATATTCAGACTGTCAGAGCTTCACATCTATACAGATGTTATTTTAAGAATCCACACATCCCACTTATCAGAGGTTTTTGTGTTGCGAAATACTCAATAATTAAACCAGTCCAATGTTGATATAGGATGAATTAGAGCTACAGCTATAATATATTCTATGCAGTTTTTAAAATGAATTTATTTAGTGTCTCTGACTACTAAATGTCAGCATCAGCCACACATGTATTCTGTTAACAGAATAAACATTCAAAATCAGACAAATCAAATCAAATGTCTCCACTTCAACAAAAAGTTTTTATAAAACATCATATTGTTGAGACAACTTCTAAACCAATCAGCTCTTTGATCAGGTGACAGCCAGGTGTTTACCATCATGCCCTGGATCTTGCAGTCGGCGGAGATCAACTGTGGCGCCTGGCTCTAAAAACTACGGTCGCCTTTATCTCGTGAGATTATTGTTGCCTTTGTGTGCAGAGCAAGTGGGACACAAATCTGACCAGCATGCATTGTGTGGCAATTGCCAGTGATCAATTCTGCGCAGGCCTGACTCATCTTGAACCAGCCTAACTACACAGTCCAAAATAACTACAGCAGCCAGTATAGTGAACAGCAGTTGGCATCTAGTCTGGTGATATACTGCCCCTTATGTTTGTGGAGGTACCTTTTTATATTCTGGCCATATTTTACAAATTGCACCTTTTTAAAGACATACAAAAATACTGGAAGGTGCTTCAAAGGTATAAGTATCCACTCTGTCCACTTTTGTCTTTAGTTCTATAGAAGCTATCACAGACAGCTTAGAGCTGGATGCATTCACCTGACAGTATTCTGAATGTTCCTCTCTTCTAACTATGTGACAATAGTCACATAGTTCATTGCAGTAAAACCTTCTCCGTCAGAGAGTGCACAGAAACAAAAGGAGGGCAGCAGGCAGGGGCCCATCTGGGTTTCATTGCATGAAGTGTGATCAGTAGTCCATGCTCTTCTCCAAGCTGCATACATCACATTCCTGAAATTCTTTGACTCTTCAGTCCACCGCATTTCTCTTTTCACTCTTCTTAGTTGGCATTACAGTGTATTAATAGCCTGGGTAGTAGACATGCATTTCAGGCAGTGTTCATTTTGTCAGCTATTTTTTTTATCACCTGAAAGTCATGATTTTGGTTTGATTTGTCTGTTTGTCAAGCAGGATAATAGAAAAATAACCAACACGATTTTCATTAAACTTAGTTGAAGATGACACAGAGGTTACACAAATTATTTTTCACTTTTGTTAACCTTGTGAGATGGGACATATGGCGGCTGTTCCGCGACAGACTCTCATTCAATTCCTAGTAGCAAATAGGGCTGTGATGAAAATCGCATGGCCACTGTGGTCATGTAATGCTACCATTAGGTTGAGCTCATTACCGACATCACCACTAATTTTTTTTATCGTGTCATTCTCATGTTATGACATGGCACAATGCGTTTGAGACACTGACATATATGGTCTGATTGGTCAATAAGTCAGGAACACAGCCTCTCATTGGCTGACAGACTCAACTAAAGGCACCATGGGATTGACAGTGGATGGTTTACAACACTGCTAACAATAACTGTTTTCAACATGGAAAATGGATTAATAATCACAGGATTATTAAAAAAAAATATTAACAATTTTGCCATTGATGTTTTCAAAAGAGCAGCACCTCTTCTGTCTGAGGATATTTGAAAAATAAATACATCCATAACACAATTTACTTTAACAACTTACTTGGCTAACTTTGGTTTACTAATTTTAGACTGCAAAAAAAGATGTCAACAGCTAGCTGTTAGCAATCTTGCAAGGCGTATCTGATGTGAGTAATGTAGTGACATGTGATTACATGATTGTACACCATTGACGTGTAGAGTAGAGCCGACTTTTATGTCTGTTGTAAACGTATACTAGAATGGAAAGCACCCAAGGTCTCTCTTGTCTGTTTCCACACTGAAAGATTTAATGAAAGTATTCAGAACCCAAAGTCCCTTTTAAGTGTAAGTACAACTTACTAGACGAATGACTAAATAAAAGGCAATAAAATCTTCTTTGATTTCATATATTTTACAGTTTCCCAAGTCTCAGATGTCCTCTAATTTCTGTGACAAAATGTTTAAGGCTTCTTATTCTTTGCCTTCGGACCCTTTTGCTGTCCATCAAGCTCATTACGTTCAAACATTAGGGATGCATACACTGATCTTATATGCCAGAGAGGTATTGGTGCCAATATGAAGCAGATCAAGTTTTGTCTATATTCCATTGAATACAGATTCTTTGTTCATGTACATATTCAGCGTGTCTGTTCTTAGTGACCCAGATATCGCTGGACTTATGTACAATGAGATCCATTTAGTCAGGTGCACAGAGCACTGGTATCAGAGAAGAGTTCATTTGCAAAAATGGATAAAAAAATAAACCAGGACTGGTTCAATTCATATTGCTTTGAGTGCATAAAATAAAAAAAAAATTTTTTTTAAATTAAAACAGATCTACCATTACACCTACTTACTGTAGGTCTCAGTTTCTTTGATTTTTCCACATGCTATAAATTGCACCATAAATTCACAGCATAAACAGATTGCAGGATTTCTCTTTGCATGTTTCACTAATCATGAAATGTGTTCAATAATGTATTCAATTAAACCCATGACAAAGACAAAATATGTTCAAACTAGTGCTGTGACTGCACGGACGGAGATCCCGTGGGGGTCTGTGTCCGTGCCGTGTGTCCGAAGTGAATCAGAAAATAGTCTTTGTGATGGTGTAACTGAAGTTTTAACAGTGACAATTGATGGCCCCAACATAAAACACCCGCTTTTAGAATAGAGTTTGGTTCAACAACATGTCCGCTTGAAAGACCGCCAGGAGCAGAGGATATTTTAACGTTAATAATTCCCATAAATCGAGCTGACCTTCCCTCTAGTATTGAACCTTGTAAACTGCATAAAGTAAAACAGGAAGTGGAGCTAAAACTGAAGTGAACCGTTGCTTTCATCAGTTCGGTTAGTTTTATGTGACTTGAAAACTGCGATTTCTGCATCATCGGAGCACGTGTCTGCATTCTTTATATAGAGACGCTGCAAAGGATTCTAACATTTTATCTGGTTCTGTGGCAAATGCGTGTTCTCTGATTGCTGTTTTCTCAATGTAAACGCTAATAATTTACTTGATTTGTTGCCATGTTCATAATATCTTTGGTTGGTAAATCTTAGGGCTCCCTCAATCTTATCTGACAGTAAACTGTTAGGTTCTTTACAACTTGCGATTACTTTACAACTCTACATAAGGGGTAAAGAAATAATCAATCCTTGAATAGGATGTGTCTACTGGAACGGGGAGAAGGAAAAATCCTTGCACCTTGAAAACCTACTCCGCCATACAGTATATCCACTAGGCCTGATTCTATGGATAGATGTTTGAGCATTTTTGACAGAGGAGCTTTAGAAGCAGGTTGCCGATCCATTAGCCGTGACATCGCACTATGAAATGTCAACTTGATTTTTGACAATTGACATTATAACTTATAATCTTTAGTGTGGTCATTAATTGCAGTCTTTAAATCCACTGATACTGGAAGCTAGTGAGAGGAGATGGGAGCAGAAATAGATCATGTATATTTTTCTAAGGGGTATGAGGAGTGGAAATAAATAATAGAATCAAAAAGGAGAGGGATAAACAAAACATACCTATTACAGCTGCACCAGTTTTTGAACTTCAATAAAAGCAATAAGAAATTAGATAATGCAAGAGGATGGTAAACTTGTTGTTCCTATGTTTAACACAGGATCCCCGGGTACCACCTTGGTTGGACCATGTATAGCTGAATTCCTGACTAAAACCAGTTTAGATGACTAGACCACATTGTTCATTCATATGAATGTGTTGGACAGTAGCACTGGCTTCACTGAGCCTATTTTCCAAATGCATGCAGTTTTGTGCTGTCATCAGGAAAAGTGGGGGGGGGGGGGGTTGTCAGGTTTTTACTTCCATCAGTCTCAAATCGGAACCTTCTAGATTTTTCCCTCAGAAGCTCAGTTTATTGGTTCCATCAAGATAATTAGATCCCTTTTTCCAATGCCTGATTCTTTTCTAAGAGTTCTTGGCAATGTCCTTCAAAAAGAAGTGAAGAGAGAAAAATCCTTTTCCTCCAATCATTCCAGCTCTTTGGCCTTTCAATGGCATTCCTCTGTGTTGTCAAACCCCACAGACACAAAATGCCTCACATTAATTCCTAAATGACACAGCTTTCGGTCCCTGTGAAGAACTAACCTTTAACTCGAACCTCCCACTGAGTCACCGTTTGGAACACATCCTTTTTGGCTGGGATTCCACTCTTGGTCTGTTCATTACAAGACAACAAGGCAAGTTTTTTACTGTGCATTACGCTGAAGAAACGAACTGGCACAAAGTGTCTGATGTGACTGCTGACAGTCTGGTGATGGACTGCACCTGAAAGAAAATAACTATTCTCTGACATGAAGGAGAAAAGTTTAAAAAAGTAAAATGTTTTGCCTCCTGAATTTCATAGGTTGTGTTTGCTGAGACTAATTTTAACACCAAGTCTTCCTTAGAATTCCAAAGTTAATTAGGACCTGGCCTGAAACCCCAAAGATGCACCTGTTTTGTCATCAGCCTGCTGCTGTGTTTCCTGCATCCCAAATTGTTCATTAATGGCGACATTCATGTGGTTTGTAGACTGAATATTCTAATAATATTTTGTAATATCCACTAATTTTAGGTTTACTCCTGCCAGCAACCTGACTGCAAGCCTACAGGTGACAGAAGCCTGGGTTATGTGATGTGCCGGGTACTGTGTGTAGTGGTGGTGCAGATGCATAGATGTGCCCACCATGGTATGGTGGCAGGTTGAAAGGTTGAAGTGTTGGATGCATAACTTGTCTCAGCAGTGAAAATCCATCTGCAATTGAGCTTGTTGTCTCTCAAGACTGGCAGATAATTTACTGAAATTTTGAGAAGCTTGCCTCTCCAATGTCTCCATCATGTCCAAACTTCTCTTTTTCTTCCTCAGCTACATACAGCAACTGTGTGTCAGTAGGAAGCTTTCTTTTAAATCTGTCCTGTTTGTGTCCCTTGAGTTTTGCCTTGGAAAAAAGTAGAGCAAAATAAGTATTTCAAGATGGCATGAATAAAAAGTAAAGCTACATAGGCCTACATGATGATGATGATGATGTACGCTACAACAAATAAATTAGCCATAATAAACGTCACAATAGACCAGTGGTGGAATACAATGATACAATACTGTACTTTGTACAGTTTTGAGGTAGTTGTATTTTGACTATTTCTATTTTCTATTTCTCTATACTTTATAGCCACTATATTTTGGAGGCAAACATTGCACATGCTACTCCACTACATTTATTTGATAACTTATTAGTTACTTTGCAGATTCAGATTATTAATATAAATCATCTAGTTTATTCTGATGTGAGTATATAAATGAATTAAGATGAGCCGCAACTTTAAAGTGATGAACAAGTAAAGTGATGCCTCAATAATTCAACCACTGCAACTGACGCATATAGAGTAGTCTACCTTGATAAACATATAAGCACTTTTTAACAAGCAATGATTAGGCCATACTTGCATTAAGTAGATCTCTCCTTAACCACTGAGGTGGCTGATCAGACACATCGAGATGTCAAGTGTAGATGAAGTAGATGCAGAATCCGAATGAAGAGAAGCTGTATCAATATCTGGCGTTTCTATACCGGATGGAATGGTAGTCGTCGCTGGTGAACCACCCCATATCTGTTCACACAGTTCAAAGTACAGTAAAACCATGACCGCTTTTCCGACCGGAGTCTACTGCTTGCCTATCTTTCCCCCTTATCGCCTTCAGCTTCGTGGTGATGATGGCCCTGGTTATATCCTCCTCGTAATGAGGAAAATCTTGGGACGTCTCAAAAGGGTACTGCTCTAGGAAAAGAGCATGGTTGTCAGCATACTTGGCCTGACAAGACTCCAGTCCATGTTTTCCTGAGTTTTGCTAACTTTATAATCAAGCGAGATGTTGAGAAATGGTTCAAATTCACTATCAGTCCCCACATAGGACTCACCCCTTCCTTGATGCGCCATTGTTGTTAGCCTACTGGAACCAGTAATAATTTTTTTTCAGGTTTCTGATTGGCTGACATGGCTATGCGGTTAGGGTTATATCACCACCTGTTGCTTTGGCATGCTCTTGACAGCACTAGACAACAAGAAAACCCCCGTTTAAAAAAATACCCGGACAAGGCCTTGCTTTGTCAGTAGTTTAGTAACCAATAAATGTTTGTCTACTACGTCATTGCATATGTTTTCTGTAATTTTACATTCAGTCACGTAAGGCTTGTTGTTTCCCTGTTATTTGTTCTACTAAATTCAAGTTGATTTCTTTCCCCAAAGTAAATCTGAGTTAGTCAGGCCTACTCTTGATTGATCACCAAGAACGACTTGTTTGGTTTTATTATGCAGACTACAAAATTATATTGCTGGATGAATAAGTTTGTTTAATAATTCTTACTAACACCATAGTTCCCCAGTTCAAGTTTTTCCCTACACTCACTACATCCTAGGCTTTTTTACTCTCAGGTGTGCATAATCTATAGGTTATGAAATTATTTTTAAAATACAAAAATGTGAAATGATCAATTATATCGGTATCAGTCATAAGAAGCAGGTAATTATTGTTGGTGGTATCAGTTGATTTCTGGGGGCTGAAGAACTCAATATTATTTTGCCTCATCAGAAAAGCTTGCTTTGGGAAAAGCCTAATTCCTGCAGCCATAACCGCCTTAAATAATAGAACTCATTGAAGTAGCATGAGTGTATATTGCATATTGAGTGTGCTGTCTGTCGTCTGATATATAGTGCTGTGGAAACAAATTTCCCTTTGTGGGACATTAAAGTCTTAAGTCTAAAAAGTCTGAAGTCTGCTGACTAGCAATGTGGCCTAGTGCAGCCAATTCATTTTTCCAAAATGGAATGCAGACTTAACATGATGTTTTATCTTCCAGATTGCTCAGAAATATGACCTTCAAAAGGAGGAGGAGCTCCGCTCCTGGATTGAGGAGGTAACAGGAATGTCTATTGGAGAGAACTTCCAGAAAGGCTTGAAGGATGGGGTCATCCTCTGCGAGTAAGTTTTGTGTGTGCATGTGTTTGTTGCAGAAGTATGTGAACTCTGCAGTTAAAGAGATAATTAAGGTTTTACTATACTCCATAGTTGATGAATGGCATTATGTTCTCATACATGTTGTGTTTTCCTTGTTTTCTTAGACTGATTAATAAGCTGCAACCTGGTTCAGTCAAGAAAATCAACCTTTCACAGCTGAACTGGCACAAGGTAAGACTGAACTGGAAAGGCTTTCACATTCTCTGCTGATAACAAAAAGTCATTTAAAGCAAGCAACAGAAGTTTTGTTGGGGTCCCTTTTTCAGATCCCACCACTCCTTTTTTCTTTATTTCTGTTGCTCTCTGCAGCTGGAAAACCTTGGGAATTTCATCAAAGCTATCCTGGCCTATGGCCTAAAGCCCAATGACATCTTTGAGGCCAATGACCTGTTTGAAAATGGGAACATGACTCAAGTACAAACCACACTGCTTGCACTGGCCAGCATGGTGAGTGAACACACAATACAAAGGGTTATAGTCTACTAAGGAAGACATTTTGTATTGTTAAAGGAAACAAATGTAATGTCACATCAATCCTTTGACCAGCATGTCCTCTCTGTTAGGCAAAGACCAAAGGTATGGACACAAAAATTGATATTGGGGTGAAATATGCCGACAAACAAGCGCGGAATTTCGACGATGAGAAGATCAAGGCTGGTCAGTGTGTTATTGGACTGCAGGTAACTATAACTGTAATAATAACATAATAATTGATTGTTTAATGGTGACTTTCATGGCATTCAAGGTCACCTTACATCATATAATAATCGTAATAAACTATACAATAAACAACAAAGCACCAGTAATAAAACATCAATGCAATGGACAATAAAACATTCAATAAACAGCATAGTTCAGCAACGAGTTCAAAATCAATATAGTAGTATAAAATAAGATTCAGTCAAAGATGCAATGTGTAAAATGTCTCATTCCCAGGTCGTCAAATACTGATGCTTTGGGTATTTGAATACCTGGGAATGAGATTCAACAATCAACTATCTTACACATAGCACCTTTTTAAAGTGAGTATAAGCTAACGTTTGAATTCTGTTGTGGAGTCCAGTATATGGATGTGAGGGGGAAATGAGTTCCAAAGTTTGGGTGCAGCATACGACAAGACACTGGCACCCATTGTGCTGAGGTTGAGGCCCTGCTGATGATGACAGGGATCACAGAGAGGGAGTGTAATTTCGAAGGAGGTCGTGAGATTAACGGGGAATACATTATGAACACCTTCAAATGTTAATAATAAAAATTAAAAGTTAATCCATTGTGGCACAGGGAGCCAATGTAATTGAATCACCAGGGGGGTGACACGTTCAGTGGATTTTGAATGCAATTCATAAAAATAATAATCTGTACTGCAGAGTTCTGGATGAGTTGAAGTTGGTGAATAAGTTTATTGTGGATGCCTGCCAGAATGGCATTGCAGTAGTCAATGTGATGGGACTAAAGCATTTACTAAGACTTCTGTGGAGTGTTGTGTTAAAGTAGGGCATAAGCTGGAGATATTTCGAAGACTGAGTAAAGCAATACAGTAGACTTTGTTTAAGGAAGAAAGTGTACTGTCCAGCATAACGCTCCTAAACTGTGAGACACAGGTATGGTGGTTTCAGCAATGGGAATAGAACAAATACTTTTTTTTTTAGAGTACATAGTTGTCATACAACTCTTGAATTTTAGGTAGTTGTTTATCATCCATATCTGTAAATCATGGAGACACGTGGTGAAGGTACTGGAGGGGAAGATTTAAAGGTGTGCATCATCAGCATAACAGTGAAAAAATGGATACCATAGTGCCGTAAAATGTTGCCAAGTGGGAAATGATAAACACTGAACCTTGTGGAACTCCGTGGTGAATTAGTCATTTTTAGGGGCTTGTGGACAAAAGAAGTAGCAGTGACGTCGGATACTTTTCTGCTCTGAGTTGAAGTTTTTTCAACTCAATGCATTCAAAGCGCTCCTCCAAAAATGCAAGGCGTCCAGGGCGCAATAGCAGCATCCAAGCCCTTACTGTCCATAGAGAACATCTGGAAGAAGACGCCTCTGACTGCAAAAAATGCTCTTTGACTGAGCGGGTACTTATGGAGCTTTCTGGTAATTCTCAATCTGTACAAAATGTGTCTGGTCTGCAAGGTAAGAGGCAAACCACTGATACATTGTGTCACCAACTCCAATGCTAGCTAGACGATCCTCACCTGCTCAAAGAACAGGGTTTGCACACAGAAATAAATCCTGGCTGAATGCCAACACATGAACTGATGGCTTTAGGCTGATGTTTGTTTGTAGCTTTAAATATATTTGCTTTAGTGCCAGTAAATGCATAGAGTCAGCAAATAGAGTTTGATTTCTTCTGCAGTGAAACAATCTATGGGACATTGGAACTCTCCATTAACTGTATTCCATTACTGCCTTTTAATAAAGAGTTCCTCTGAAACTGATACAAGTTTCAATGACCTTCCATTGAAAATGTCATTTTATATTTTTAAGCAAGTTGGACTGATATGTGATTGGATTTCGTGAGAACCTACAGCTGGCTTTTTGTCCGCAGATGGGGACAAACAAGTGTGCAAGTCAGGCTGGAATGACTGCTTATGGAACCAGAAGACATCTGTATGATCCAAAGACTCAGACTGACAAACCCCATGATCAGACCACCATCAGCCTGCAGATGGGAACCAACAAAGGAGCCAGCCAGGTTAACCCACTCCTCTTTTAATGCTTCTTTTATTCAAGCTTTACATTTTGAACAAAACCCAGACCTAAACCAATAATTTAATACTTTCTATGACTAAAAAATATTTTCTAAATATCCAAAGCCTGATGTCGCCTGGGGACACAGTGTCAGGTTCACAATGGTAGCCACATTCTTTATCCTGGAACATGGCACTGCATTATTTATTCAGGGTCATTTCATCGTGCCTTGATTGTTAAATATGGCACTATTGCCAGTACCTGTGTATAATATATAGTTGATTTCACTACTTGTGATTGCTTGAAAAGTAATTTTTTTCATATAACCGAAAAACAATTTTTCTTACCTATATCTAGTCGTATGTATGATTCATGCAGATAGTTTTGGTTTTATTTGTCCATGTTTTGAGATATGTCTGTAGATTTCTGTCTCCACATCAATGCAATTTAGATGAATGGAATTTACTTTGTGCTGATCGCAGTAATTAAAAATTACATATAGGAAGCCTTCAACCATATTTCCTACCAGAACCGATGTGCCTATTAATCTGGATAATTGACAGTTTTTGTAGGGACTATTTCCTGAGTAGAAAGTAGATCCAATAAAAAATGTTTCATTATTTTGAGTAGAGGGAATTGATTTTTACTTCTGTCCTGTCTAATTCAGGAAGAATGATCCTGTTCCTATGTTGTGCTTTTTTTTGTGTAGTCTTTTTTAGACAAGGAAAGATTTTGGCCTGCACGGTTTTGTTATTCCTACCATTTGCAGTACCGAAAACACTGTCTCACCTGTGGTAATATGGCATTAGGGATACATTAGAGCTTTTTACACAGCCTGTTCATTGTGGGCCTGTTTCTCTTCTGATAACGTCTAAGTCTATAGTCAAGTAAATGTTGTAATTGCATATATTTTACATTTTAACACATGAAACAATTGTACATTTTGCTTTTTCATGTGTACAGTGTGTCTTTGGCCTATATTAAGTCAAATAATTTCATTTAACAAAAAATGAAATAAAATAAAAATGATAATTATTACTATTATTAATAATTTAGGTGTGTCTCATGTTTTGGGAACATGAGCCACGCATTGTACAAATACTGTCTTACTTTGTTGTGTAGAAAACAACAACAAGTCAGATGCGTACATCTAAAAACAGTGAAGTTGGAACTGCTGTGTCTAGAACTGCAGGGGCTCTGCAGGATAATGATATTGACAAAGCTGCAAGCAGCAGTAACGAAGGCCAAACAATTGGCCTGTTCTGAACAAGTTCTCTGCACCAGTGATTTACAGTGTTGACCATGTGGCAGTGATGATTTATAATGTTACGATGTAAGCTAAGTTTTGAATCACTAACCTTAATAATAATAATCCATTATTGATGGATCATGAACATCCCTGTAGGGAGCTTCCTTTAAATGCTTTCATGCAAACAAAGAATTTGTCCAATCAGAACAGAGAATGCAATACAAGATGACAATATGTATACCGTTTTTATCATGTTGTAAAGCTTCTGCTGCATTGTGGTTTCCTGCAGGCGGGCATGTCGGCCCCTGGTACCCGCAGGGACATCTTTGACCAGAAGGTGGCGTTGCAGCCGCTGGACAACTCCACCATCTCCCTCCAGATGGGCACCAACAAAGTTGCGTCCCAGAGGGGCATGAGTGTGTACGGTCTGGGTCGACAGGTCTACGACCCCAAATACTGCGCGCCCCCAACAGAGCCGGTCATCCACACTAACGGCAGCCAGGGCACCGGCACCAACGGTTCAGAGATCAGCGACAGTGACTATCAGGCGGAGTTCCAGGATGACGAGTACCACGGAGGTTACCATGATGACTACAGCTGCCATTACAATGATCAGGGCATTGACTATTAGTGGAGACCTCCACCTCCAGAGCAGTATTAACGAGGGTATTTTATAAAGTACACAACAGAGCAAGTCTTTTGCTATCCTCGCTAGTCTTTTTCTTCTCTTGAATCATCAAATGAAATGTTGTTTGAGTGCTTTCCTTTTTTTTGCCTAGACTCTCTTATCTGAGAAGCAAAGGTTGTGAGAAGATGTAGTAGCATAGACTATGATGAGATACAGTGATGAAAATGATTTTTTTTTTTAAGCTTCAGAGTATTCCTTTTTAATACCCACTTTTAAAAAAATGTCTTAATGATGAAACACTGTAGTGATAAGTAGCGATAACTTTGTGGACCGATGATGAAGCATCAGGTGATGCTGCTGCATTCCTGTGTTTGTGTTTCTGGACTGAAAGGAATTCCCAAGGTAGTCTTCCACAATAGGCTGATTTATGTTCCCATCTCCTCTATTTGTTGTTTCTGTATTCATGCGCCTAGCCAGAAATTGTCCTACTGGTATTCCTTCTTTTTTTTTTTTTTGTCACTACATTTAATTCACTAGGTTTGTTTTCTTATATGATGAGCATGACGGCTGTTCATATAGTGCAGATGACCAAACCCAAGTCGACTCCATTCTAAAGCTAGGCTTCCTCGTTCTGTCACGACATATCTTTTCATATTGTTTCCCTTATATTCCCAAACTGTATTTATTGCAATGACTTAAAGAGTCCACTGTTATATGGTTTATAAAGAAAATGGTATATTATAAATAAAGCCTTAAATTCTTCAATTCTGGAAGCCTGTCCACACACTGTTGTTACAAACATATCACACGCTCAGCCAAATTGGAAGAAGGTGCTACATTCAACAGGTTAACATCTAAAGTCATCTTATGGACTGTTAAACTTGAAGCTGCAGTATCATGGAGGCTGATAAGAAAAAAGCAACATAGATTTTCCTATTATTCAAAAAAAATCCCATGTGTGAGGCCATACCGACAATGAAAAGATCCCACTAACAAGCAGTCTGTTTCAAAAGTCTGAAATATCTTATTCCATTACCTCCAGACTTTATTAATTCCAAAGGAAAATTGCATACAACACAGAAAACAAATTAGGCAAGTAATGAAGAAAATGCAATAAAATTTTCTTTTAAAATTCTTTTAAATTAGAATGAAGTACAGGATTGGAATTAAAAACTAAACATAGGACCATCATCTTTAACTTTAATATATGTATTGAGCAGACTGTGCACTGTACAATGATGGTGCCCAAGTAATACTGTGTAGTAGTGCAGTAGAGTTGAGTAAATATTGCAATGCTGTACAGCAAGCTGCAGGATTGTCCTTGGATGTTGGAATATAATTAACTCGACACTGAATATATGTACACACAGGTAGAGGTCTGCTATCTAATAATGTAGAGTTACTAGCACAATAAAAAAGACATGGATAATAAAAGTACTTAAGAATACTTAAACTATGTATGAAACCTTACATACAGTGTCTGAAAAGTGTAGAAAAGCTTTAAAAGTTCAAATAATACTATTTTAACAAATAGTCCATTTTAACATGCATGTGAAAAAAAAAACATGCTCATACTTGCAAGTAAACATCTATGTTCTGTGGATATGAACTAACAACTACTGACTTTTTAACGATCGGTCAGTCTGCTACTACACTGACCAGTTACAGCAACCTCAAAGGATCAAAAAACTCAAACTCAAATCCCCGACAGGTTTAAAAATCCAGCCACCACAGATTGGAGACATTGTGTGCCAGGAGAGGGCAGCACATATGCACTATATATCTTTATATTTTCTTTATTGTTCTTTATAACGCTGTAGTTTGATGAGCAGGAGCAGCTAAATGTGGCAACTTCAAAACATGTTTTTTATTCTATTGTACATTTTTATTTACCACTCTTGTATGCAGTCAAGTCAAGGATTTTGAAAAGATAGTTTTAATTTTAATTTTAATTTTAAGTTTAATTTCAAATGTGAAGGATGTTCCTTTAAAGAAGGAGGAGAGAAAACAGCTCTCCATGTGCTGAGAGCCACGAGGGGGAACGCAATCACTGTGACAACATGCTCATAACCATGTCTTGTAATTCAGTACACTTTACAGATATAATTTGTAACATTTTCACATTTAAATGTCTAAAAACGACTGGACTCTTCTTATTTTGTTGAGTTGTGTACTTACATTATCCCAAATATTCAAACCCAGACAAATCTGTAACTAAAAGATGCATTTCATTTATTTGCCTTTCTTTATAATTACCAGGACAGCCCCGGAAAGACAGAGACAAAACAAATAGCTTCATTGTAGTAAGCTACTTTTGCAATGTAGCTGTAGCTTAGCTTGCTGCAGGTTTCAATGGATTGTATAGTTTGTATGATCCATCCATCCATCCATAATCTATCACCGCTTATCCTATGCAGGGTCGCAGGGGGCTAGAGCCTATCCCAGCTGTCATTGGGCGAGAGGTGGGGTACACTCTGGACAGATCGCCAGTTCACAGGGTTGACTAGTATGTATGATGTTAAGCACATTTACTGTCAGATGAAACGATGACTGTTTGAAGACCATTCTTGTGACGATGTAGTGAGCAGTGCCATGCTGCATCTTTCTGGTCAAATTTAGTCATCTCTCATTGTGGTGAGTGGATCAAAGAAGCTTGTGTCTGTTCTATGAGCAGCCAATGGGCTTCATGAGAATGTAATGGCATTCATTCAACCCCCCCCCCCCAAAAAAAAACCCTGAATAATCAGCGCTTTGTGCAGGACTGGAATCCAGGGTGAAAACGCAAGACAAAGTTAGAAAAAAAGAAAAAAAAGCATGGTAACCACAGAAACCACAGAGGGCCCTTAAAGGGAAGGCATAGCAGCACAACCAGTCAGGCAGACCTGACTTTTTTTCAAGCAGAAACCAACCCAGTGGTACCCTCCCACCCAACACATGCTGCTAGGGGCCACAACATGTCAGAAGATAAATGGTGCACAGCATGATTGTGTGTTTGTGGTGTCAAACATGAACTGTTAATAGATTATCTGGCTTCTCACCAAATTCAATGAGATGTACTATGTTTGAGTTTGAAGATTTTTTTGCAGACAGTGCAGAATGAGACAGGTTATCACTTCCTTATGACAGAGGCTCTGAGTGCCCACATTTCAACTTACTTATCCACAGATTTTCCTGTTTGGTAAGTTTGTCCAGGTTTTCAGTTGGAACCTGATAATTGGTGAATGCTGTCTTACATGTACAGGAGCAGTGCTGTCTGTCAGCTTGGAAGGCCTGAATCTAATTAATATGGGAGTTCAAGCTGTAACTCCTCAGGCCTGAGCTACAGCCTGTGCTGGCTGAGATGCAGGCTGGAGGCCTGGAGTCCTGACTGCTGGGAGAGCAGCTCCACCTGACACCAGAAGGCTTGCAGGTGCCGGTGCAGGTTCTTTCTTCTTGAAAAAGAGTGAGAGAAGGAGAGAGAGCATTACATGTGTCGCTGTAGACTCTTAATCTGTATTGTTGCTTCAATCCCTTAAATTGAGTCCCTAGAGAGATCCCAAATCCCCCAAAAAGCACAGACATAATCCAGAAGAGATCCAGGACATGGTTATCATATTAGCACAGACTTAATATTGTGGGAAATTATCATCCTATCTCCATCAAAAGTGCACCCAGTAATCTGGGTTTTGTTGATAGTAGCCTGAGGACAGTGGTCAAAGCTGGCAGATTTGGTGAATTAAATTTTTCACGCAGGCAGATTACATACAAAGTCAATGGAAAGATGCAAATAAACGCGTATTGCTAAACCAACGCATTTCGCCTTGTGGCCTTTATCAGGGCATCACAGCAAAGTTGTTCTGTAAACTACAATTGTTGCTGGAGTTTTGACTGCTCAGTAAGGTTAGCTATGGCACAATCCACACCCCATACGCCACTGTTGGCACTTTCTCAGCAGCTTTATATTGCCGGTACATTAGAACCTTGTGCGTCTTTCCCTGACGCCAAAGTGTTGCTGGAGTTTTGACCTCTCAAGCCTGTTTCTCTTCTCCCTGCACCTTGGAAGTAGGTGAAGTTGCGCCAGAAACACCAAACTCTGCTTCTATGGGGTGTGGATTGTGCCACTGATTACCTAACTGAGCACACAGTCGTGTCCATCGTGAACTTACACCGTGAGTAAAGACGTCACAGAAGAAGCGTGACACTCATCATCACCCCTCTAGTCTTTGAATGGGCGTGAGAAGCTACCTGAGAAACTACGTGACATCTGCAGTAACTTTATTTTGCCATTTATTTCTAAATAACCTATCAGTGTTGGAGCTAAATGGTTGCTTTGGTTATAGCAAGCTAGTCTCCATGTCAATATAGTTTTGTTTGACAAAATGAAAAAATTTTACTCCTCTATGGCTTGCCAACAGTGATTCATTTATTAACGAGCTTACTTTTAATAGTAGGAAATGAAGATAGGTATATTGTAAGTAGAGGTCGCGTTATATTTGTATGGAGGTAGTAACAAGCTATCAACAGAAGAAAGTATTCTTTATGTCAGCTAAACTACACCTCTGAAAGCACTGCACCACCAAGAAAAAAAATCTAATCATTTATTTGAAAAGACAAAATAAGATGTAACATACTTCTGCATCTCCCAGCCAAAAAATATTTGTCCATCTTCTGATCTTCTGATGTTTATGGACCTTTTGGCCTTCCATAAGTTGGCCCAAGGATGGCGCTCACATCACAGGATAAGGTGAGAGCAGTCACAGGGGGACAGTTCACTGGCTGGGGCGGGAGGGAGCCGCAATGCAAGGTACCAGAGGTGACTGGGAACCTTGCAGTGCTGCAGGATCTTGCCATTTTTGGCCGGCGACTGCTTTCTGTTTGCCCTGGCCAGAGCTCTACAAGGGAAAGGGCTGTGTACATGCATGTAGAGACTAGAGACATACTTAATGTGCATCACTTTGGAAAAGTTATAACGTATAACAACGGCTACCTTTTCAGCCTGACAAGACTCCGATACGGGTCCACCACTTGGTGAAAGAAAGATGGTGTATTTATAGAACATAATACTATACTGTTTTAAAAAAACATGGGATCTTCAGCGTTCAGAGTTATAAACCAATCGTATGTTGACCAAACTTTGTCATATTACCAAGTGTTTTTAAAATAAGTCGTACAAATATACAATGTATAAATATAAAAGCAAGCTTTCCAATAACCATGGAACGCACCGCGTCAGGAGGATGACAGCTATTTCCGGGCAAAAGCAGCAGTTGAGCTTCACATTTGACAGTCACACTGACATAAATCTGTGTTCTTTACACAATATTACATTATTTCATTGACATCAAAGCAATCGTGGGAATACTTCAGCAGCCATTTATCGGGCTGAATCAGCAGATTTTGATTGTGGCAAAATCTCTGGCTCATGATGCCATCTGGTGGATATTTAGAGGTACTGACTTTTGCCATTAGATTGCTGGGACAAAGAATGATACCTCATATTGCACTGTGGAGCCTTGCACTCGCCATTTATCTGCCTGTATAGCATGGAGCTCTTCAGTCATATATGATATTGATAATTATTCCTTGTATTTATTAATATTTCAATGTTTTTGTTTAATTTGTTACATGGCTATATGTAAATTTAAACATAGCGAGAACATGGAGCCCGTCTGAGTATATCTTTATAAAAAATAAATGTTGCATTTTCGTATATTTTCATACAATTTACAGTTACAGTGAAAGACACTCAGTTGCATTTACAGTTATACAATAATACGGTCCCCCCAGATTGTCCCGGTTCACAGACTATGTTACCACAGTAACTGATCCAGAGTTTCAGTTGCGTCTCTTTCTGTAATAGAAAACTCACTTTCCCTCATCTCTGGCTTAACAAACTCAGAGTTGTCAATAAACCAACTCTCTGAAACAGGGCACTGTAGATGATAAAGGTAAACACACACTTTACCTTTATACTTCAACATGGCCACACCCGCAGCTTCTACCTCTGTCTCATTCTCTCTGTCCTCCACTCCCCAGCTGTGAAAAACATGCAAGCATACAGTACATGCAAACCAAATGAAATGGAATTTGCTGTCTATTTAGGGTTTTAAACTCATATCTGTATAGTCTCTTTCAATTTAACAATGCAATTTAACTGCATAACAGATAAGGCTTAGTTTTAAAGTAACAACTGGGGTTTTCTACTAGAACATTGTACTGTAGACATGATCAATGTCATTCACTTAATCTGTCAGCAGGATTGTTAGGACAGCAGAAGCTGTATTGGAGGCTGTTACGGTGAGGGAAATAACTGCCTCAGTGTATCTATCTTCTATAAGGACAATATTAAAGCTCCTTCTTGATTGACAGGAGTCTCAGCTCATTTCAGTTTCCCTCTCTTTTTCCAAAGATTAATTTCTGTCTCCACAAGTGGCACAAAAAAGTGAGCAGTGAAACTAATTCCCAGGATCAATACATCTCTTGAGGAAGCTGATTAAGCTGACAGAAAAAGAATGCAGTTATGTGAATACGTTAACAAACTGTCATGAAACTACATGAAATACGTGAACAGTAAAAACCTGAAGTGGTCTTTCTGGAGTTATACAACAACACGAATTAATCTGCCTGATGTTTTAACCAGTTAAAGAATTTTACGGATATTTAATATTACATATTTCCCAAAGCATCAACAGAATTGCCTGCAGTCTTAAATGTGCACGTAAACATGTGTTGCAGATAATGGGCAGCAGGATGATGACAGAGACGACGCAGCTGTAGGTGGTGAACATTATCTAAGTCACAGCATTAGTTGTTTATGTAAATGTGTATTTTGTGTCTTGTAGACAGAGAAGGTATATATAATAGTATATGCAGAATAAGATGAGGCTATCTAGTGGTCAGACAGATGAAAGGCAGGGTCGGTGCTCAATCTGTGATGATACTGTCCTCCTGTGGATTTTCTGCAGAATTACTGTTTGACTTCAAATTGACAAAATGGAAGATCTCTCTCCCACGTCGGATTAAGAGCTTTTGCTGATACCCATCCCCAATCCAGTATCTATAGACCCAGAATCATACTGCCAGTAAGTTAATGAGAAAGTTATCTTTACATAAGCAATTTTGATTATAATATGCAGTTACATTACACCCAACAGGGCAAATAAAATCTAGGTTAAATAAAGGAGGAGGATTTTATAAAACATGTCATTTCATTATGGTGTTCTCATGTCTACTCTCTAAATGTAATTTTGGATGTAAACTTTTCAAAATGTTCTTGTGCTGGCATGGATGTTTTCGTAGTTAAAGTTGTGTTGAAGTTGTGTTAAAGAATTGCACATGTCTACACGGTTGTATACACACATGCAAAATGAGATGAGCTAGAAGCTGTGAAGACACGTACTGCCATGGAAAGGATCCCACAGTGGTTTGACAAACAGATCTTCACAAATACTTTTAAGATCTGTTTATGTATTGAATTATATTAATATTATTATAATAAGCCTGATAAGTAGGAAGTAGTGGATCTAAATGTAAATTTTAAGAAATCTATCAAAAACAATAAAAAAAATAATGATTAAATACAATTTGGTAAATCTTCGACAAATTAGAAACTTTCTCTTTTCTTTTGAGAAACGAATGTGCTTCAGAACTCACACACACGTCCTTGGAAGATGAGGCGATGGTACAATATACATCACAACACTACACAATATACAGTATATCACTACTGTCTTTAAAGGATATATTCATATTTTAATTCTTATTCATATGTATTTTATATGTATCTCTTTATTTAGAATAAACCAAGCTTCATTTAAAACAAAGAGGTCACTTCTTTTTTGGATGGACTGGGCTACCTTACAGTACACACAGACATGAATAAGCAATGCTACATTATGCTTCAATAGGATTCTTTTGTTGCCATTTCTGCATAGATTAATTAGTGCAAGTGCACAGTAACTCCAGCTATGCAATACAAAACTCCACATACTGGACATACTTGTATTGAAATAGAAACACAATACAGTAGTGTCTTCTGCATTTGGCCATAAGTTTTCATCTATGTCACACCTTATGTCCTCTCTTGCAATACCCCAGGGAAAAGATCTTTCTGATTCCTGATCCATCCCGCAGATATTTCAAGACATCTGATCATGTGGCTGCTGGTAATGTGGCAATCTTTCTACTTTCATGAATTCCCCTGTAGGTTTCAAGAATGAAAGTTCGATGGAAGGCAAATGTCATCCTGGGTTGTCACTCTGTGACTGGAAGAGAATGGTGAAACGCCAATGTGGCGTTATTTGCTGCTTAGCTCCATGTAGGCACATGGAAGGGCAGGGAGCTCCCAGACCAGAGCCATACCACCAAATATAACTTAATGTAAATGAGAATCTAAGTTTCTTTGACTATAGTGGTCCAGACTGAAATGATACTTTAGCTGATGAATGCAAAGTTCTTTCTAAGAATGAGCTTGTTGCCATATGTATAAGATACCTACATAATGGAACCCTCAAAGAGAGAGCAGTAGGATTTGTGGCAACTCATGCTCTGAAATCAGGTGGAATATCAGTTCAATCAGGAGAGACTTCATTTGAGAGAACAATTATTTATTGACACGTGCACAATAAAGATGAGAATGTGAATAGTCTTTGGCAATTAGACCCCATCGTGACGTCATCAAAATGTTAAAGGGGGTAGTGGAGCCGTGGTAGTGTAGGATAACGGGATCTGAGAGGAACGAGAATGAGTGAGTAACATAAATAGTCTTCCTGACTGAACTTCCGCTAAGCTTCATATGAGATTTTGGAGATATTGGACCCATTGCTGCTTGAACTGAACATTGTCAGAGTTTGCTGAAAGCTCTGGCCAGACCAAAATGGATGCCGAGTCTCTCCTACAACAAATACAAACTAAAAGATTTGTTTTTCTCCTTGTGGCATTTTCCACCAAGAGCCTCCAGTCCCCATCTGTATCAATTACTGACTGCATGGATCTGACTGAGAATCTAAAACAGACTTTCACTACATTTATACTCAAAATAACTTTGATGGTGATTTTGAGAAAATCGTTAGGCTTACAGATAATCTGAGAAAGAACAATGTTCAGAAGTGGGATATTGCAATCTACCACAAAAAGAAACTGCCTTCCAGGCTTAATGACTCTTATGTGACAGCTGCATGATCTGCATCTATTTGGCGCAATCAGCATTTACAGTACATACTTTGTGGATTGCTACTCTGGAAAAACAGCTCATGAAAGTGAGAGTTCATTTCCAGAGCGAGTCATATGGAATGATGAAGCCTGCATCATAGTTGCTGCTGGCTTTTGACAGGAACTGCGGCCCATTGAAGACCCTGAGCTAACTGTATTTGTGCAGCAAATAAAAGGGAAAGTTTGTGGGGTTCGTTCTTGTCGCTCACTTATCCAAGTTCTCAATTCCTGTCCCATTTTTCCAAACATTAAATCCACACTTGAACTTGAACTCACACTTTGTTGTATTGTTTCATATACGTACAATGCTTATACAAGTAGCACACTTTTAATTTGTTTCAAATTGTGTGGTATGTAGCTTGCATTACTCCTTTACAATTTGCTGACACACATGTAAGTCTTACTTTTGTGCTTTTTGATGTAGCACAAAGGTTTGAAATGGGACCTGCTGCTACTGCTACCTGCTGATGCTTGTGTTCTTGGCTTAGGGATATGAATTTTAATTATAAATTAAGATGAACTGTAATAATCTCACTTTGATATATTGTTGGATACATGATGCTTACTTAGTTCATGTAAATGACACAGTTTCTTTCAGTTTGTTTGTTTTTGCCATGTCCTGGTATTGTGCAATAGCTCACAGGCTTAGCCTAAAAAACTACCCTTGCTATTAGAAAATCTCATCTGATAGAGTTGCATCTCCAATGCTGCAGATGTTTAGCGAGTAGGTCATTGCAGTTGCCATAACTCCAGGTTTGACATTGCTTTCATGCAACGGTGAATTTATTTTAGGGAACTTATTGCAGCATTAAATAAACAAATAATGTTGCAGCTCACCTCGACTACCTTTTTTCTTGAAATAATCACATGTTGCTGAGCAACAGTTAACAAAACTAGTATTCTTCTATCGATACAATGGATAAAACTGAGGGAAATACTCTGAGCGTTTTAATAAGATCTTAACATAAAAAAGAAAAGAAATGTTATGGTTGATTTACAGATCACATTTTGCTGTGGTTCTTGAACATCCCACAGCCGCACCTAAATTCATATTTACTTCTTAAATTATTGTCCCTGTAAATTTCCCCATATCAAGAAATCTTTAGGCAGGATACAACATGTAACACAGACAGCAATGAATTGTATGAGGAGTCACTGGTTTACTTTGATTGAGCTAGCCGAACCCACGCAAAAGCTGACCTTTGTGTTTTTACTATCTAAAAGCAGAGGAAAATTGTATCTTCCCATATGTGAATGCAGCACGAGGAGGCAGCATCCCTCCTGAATGTACCATCTGTCCCCGACATCAGCCTCTGTATATCCATTCATATGACCATAAAAGGAGGTGACAGCACAGGGATGGAGGAGGAGGAGGAGCCTTCCCACACTGAGGGGCACAGTGCATAGCTTGGATCAGAGGCTTCAAACACTTCAGCTCATGCTGTTGATTCAGCAAAGAGCAAAGTCTGGATGCACCCACAGGATTTATGAGGGCCATTGCCATAATGTCAGAGTCATAATAACAGAATAATAAACATTGTAAGAATCAAACAGTGTTAAGCTCCCATAGCAGTCTCTTAATTCAAATCGTTCTTTTTTCATGCCCTTCATGCCCACATCCATTGTGTTCTGGGAAATTTGTTCAAAGCACTGATTAAAGCAGATTTGCTGGTTCCCAGCTTTCCAGTCAGCTGCTGCCAGCTGGCTGATACAAGTCTTCCATTTTTGTGTTGCTGGTGCCAGTCACTAAGATTCTAAAGAATGCAGCAGTGTTGTCAGAGGGTCAGGCTGCCAACAGTGAAGTGGTGCTGCTTCATGTTTCCCTCCACCTGATGAAAACAGGTGGAGTATCTGCTCTGGAACTGCAGATGTTTGCAGGATTTACCATACAGAAACATACATATGAACTAAAATATCA
Source organism: Hollardia meadi (assembly GCA_037974645.1). Taxonomy (NCBI): domain Eukaryota; kingdom Metazoa; phylum Chordata; class Actinopteri; order Tetraodontiformes; family Triacanthodidae; genus Hollardia; species Hollardia meadi. The sequence continues at coordinate 45,988 of JBBPCS010029624.1, forward strand.
AGTCTGCTGTGAATATGGTGATCACATGGTGTCTAATTTTTAAAACAAGACCATGGGTTGTGTCTGAAATTTCTACTATTCCCGTATGGTGAATAGCATGGCATGTAAGTGACAGCAGGCTCAATGTATGTAAGACTGGGAGTAATTTAAATGTACCAGTAGCCTAGTGGAGGAAAGGTCAGACTAAGATATATATAAAAAAAAATCTTTTTTCAAGCTAAAGACCTAATCCTCTCTGAAGTAGTGAGCAGAGTGTAGGCCTGCATGTAAATGTGGTAAAGTTATGTGCTGTACTTGCATGCAAATTGTGGTGATCTTCCTAAAACATCCCAAGCATCAGAGTGCATGTGTGACATACACAAATGTATGATCACATTTTTGTTAAGGTTAGGTTTGGTATTTATCAGAATAATTCTGGTGTTGACAGGAGCATTTCACCTTCCCGAATTAGGTGCACTATTTCAGTTGTCGTCTGATGAGGGCACTATTTGGCAAACTGCTTCAATCCCTCATTTTGATGGGAGCAACTGTACTGAACGGGAGCACATTTTCCTTTTCTCATGTATGCTGTTTAAGGTAATTATGTGCACAATCACGGTTGTCATGAACCAGCATTGTAACACGTCAAAATACATGTATTCGGGTTTGTGAGAGTGCATGATTGTGCAGGTGCACCTAAAGGTTTTTTGTTATTGCTAATGTGTTGAGATGGTGTCATTGGTTGGAAACAAAAGGATTTCATAATGTTTGGCACAAATTCGCGGACAGCCAGACAGTGCAGGCTAAATTTAAAAGCTTAAAAAAGATTATAGAAAAATGAAGGCTCACAATGCACATCGGCATGCAGAGTTAAAAACTACAAACTGCTGCTGTTTTAGGCCAGTGACAATGCCTTGGGTTCAGCATAAACATGAAACAAAATCAATAGCGATTAAATAAGGATAGACTTCATTCTGTGTGGATGAATGTTTTTATTGCCGGGTGCATAATAAAGATGAAAAATATGACTGATTAGGCCCCATTGTGAGGCCATTACAAATTAAGAGGGAAGGTGAAACCATGAGTAGTATAGGAAGCCCCCCTGATGGAGCCTGGACACTGGTGGTGATGGGATTAAGAGAATGGCTGAAGATCTGGGTGTGATGAGGAGTGGACTCTGATGCCACTGGATTCGATGAACTGGAGGTGATGCAGCTGACTGTCGCAGAGATTAGGACGGATTTAATGTGACAGTAACTACATGATTGGCTGATTAAAACTGTGGCATTCTGGTTGGTTTAACTAAACGAGATAGTCAGCCGATTGTGAAGAAGCACAAAGAGGGAGAGAATTGTGAACCAAAGAGCATAAAGATAATCTTCCTGAGATTTATTATCAGCACCACTTCTTCCATTGTTTTCTGTCCTGTAACAGCTGACTTCACCCTCTGACCATTGACAATGATATGTAGGGCCAGCTGTTGCCTTTTCAATGATCAAGGGTCAAGGTCAAGGATCGAGGTAAGTTAATGTAATCCTTCATGCTACACACATAGAAAGTATACACAGACAATTACATTTACAACAGACGTATATGACGATCTACGTATCTTTATGTATGTATGTATGTATGTATGTACGTAAGTTAAAAGTATACATTTTCTTCTTCATAAGCATCAACAAAATATGATATTTCTGAAGAAAAGATGTTGACAAAGGCAAAGATATTGCACCTATTTAAGTATAACATCTTTTAAGTTTGGATGTCTACAGTGGCCTCTTATTGAGTTTGAGCAGACAAAATGTTATGTGAATTCCCTGGAAAACTAGTCCAACTGTTTTGTTCTTGTTAGGGCAAAAGATAAAACCTAACTGGACAGAAGTACTTAAATGACCCCTGAACAACTTATATAAGGTCTGGACTTTGTTCTGGTCCACCGATCACAGCTCTCAACTTATATTGTCTCACAGCTCCTTTAGTAATCAGACATCTGGAACAACAGACCCTGCTATGTCAACTATGCTAGATTACAGGAAATGCTATGTGGAGCTCTCACAAAAAAGGGGGTGGGGGCCATGAAGCTCATAGTATCCCACTGACATGCTGCTGAGACTATTTGCAAATATTTAAGAAAGGTTAGTGGCTCTAGCCAGGGGCAGTCTGTGAATAAGTGGTGCTGACTGCTGATAAACATTGAGACTAAAGTTGCTGCCTGACCCATGTTTCCTAAACCTAACCAAGTAGTTTTTGTGCCTAAACTTAAGCAAGTTTCATGTTAAAAGCTTTGTGTCAGGAAGACTTTATGCTTCAGACACCGACGCTGAAAGGAAGGCTTTGCACGTTGCACACAGATGCTAAAAGGTACCTTGTGTGGCTGAATAAGACACCAAAGAGCCAAAGGATTCACCAAAACAGCCATCCCCCGGGATGACAATAGGATGGGATGGCTGGATGACATGTTCCCACAGGCAGGGGTGGAAAATTATCAAAATTTACTCCTCAATTACATAGTGCACTCTTCAAAACAAAACAACCAATGTTTTACAGATGAGTGAGAAGGTATGCTGAGAGCTCTAATTATACAGGAAAGAAATATCTATGTTCTTGTGAACCTAGGAAGGACCCTATAGTATTAGTATCCAAAGCATGCTTATATCTGCATCTAGGTCCCTCAGGATGGAAGTGGCCTTCTCCATGCTTAATAGATGGAGGAAATCCTCCAGCCACCTATCTCTAGAGAAACAGGAGGGCTTCCTCACCTTCCACCTTTGCCTTTTGGCCGCGTGAAACAGTCATTAGCTCTTATGGTCACCTCAGGCAGACATATGTTATACCCCTTTAACACTGGGCAAAAAACAACAACACAATAACACCCACAAACATGTGTTTTTGTCGTCAATGGGAAGGGTACAGTCAGCATTTGTTTCCTCTTCAAATAACTCTCCAGTAGGTATTTATTGGCTCCAGCTCTGATCGTCTTTGATGCTGTGACGCAGGTTGAAGTCAAGCATATTGGTATTGGAGTTTGAAAGAGTAAGGTATAAAAAAGTAACCAACGTTGCCACTCGCCTCCATGTCAGCATCCGTTTGGTCCTGCGTATGTGCAACTCACAAATGAGACTGGAAGGAAATGAGACGGCTCACTATTTAGCTACTTCCATCATCAGTGACGGAAAAAACAATTTGTTTAATTCAGAATGTTATTCATTATGTTATTAAGACTTTTATAAAGCAAATTGTAATGCTTTCTACTGTTCCCTGTTTTCTGGCTGGTTTGTGACACCAGAAAAACAAAACAAAACAAAACATAAAAGCAACTTGTCTACTGGTAATTGTAATGGACTTCATTGCCTATTTAAACCTGGATTTAAAAAATACTGTAGATACGCACTTATTTTGGTGTAAAAATGGAATTAGTCAGGATATAAATATAAAATATTTTATATTATTGTTATTATTATTATTATTATTATTATATATTATTATATACAGAGTTTGGGCACAAGGTAACAACTACAAGATCGACAATATACAATATATATATACAGTATACAGTATATATATACTGTATATACTCCTGCATACAGGCCTCTCATTCAACAAAACAAAGCCATCTGTGAGAACCATAAAGACTTGACCTGAGGGGGCTTCGACTCAACATCAGGACCTTTTTGAGAGCACTCATTGAGATTTACATTAAACATAGAGGACTACACATCTACTGTCCTGTCTTACCTACAATTCTGTATTGATAATGTCACTGCAGTGACCTGTGGCTCTCACCTCCATTGTGATGAAGTGTTTTGACAGTTTTTGTCCAATCGACACTTTCTCCCACTCTGGATCAACACCAATTTGCATAGAGAGCCAACAGTTCAACAGAAGATCCACAGCCCTCCATACTGCACTGAATCATCTGGAGCAACCGGGAACATACGTGAGGATGCAGTTTGTGGACTTCAGCTCTGCATTCAACACAGTCGTCCCCAGCAGAATGGTAATCAAACTGCTCAACCAGGGTGACTTTTTAACAAACCGAACACAGACTTTCAGGCTGGGAACCCACACATACCAACCCACAGCGCACACACAATAATTACTTTTGCTGATGACACCACTATGGTGGGACTAATATTGAACGGGGATGAGTTGGCCTACAGAGAGGAGGTCTGTGAACTTTCAAAATGGTGCACTATCAACAACCAACCTGAGAACCAACCTGTCCCAGCAGCTGCATGGCTCTATCGAAAGCATACTCACCTACGGCATCCTGGTGTGGTATGCTAGCTTCACTGTGGCTCTGCAGAGTCATTAACTTAGTACAGAAAATCAGCCAAAAACATAATAAAGGACCCATCTCACCCCAGCAACCACCTCTTCACTCTGCTATATCGATATCGAATCGATAGCGATATCGGTCTATCAAGACCCGCACATCCAGACTCTTGAACAGTTTTTATCTGCGTGCCATCAAAGAACTGAACTCCATTCAAAAATCATGACAGTGTGCAATAATAATTTATTGGGACTGGGCAATGACATTCCGGCTGAGTGCAATAACAAATAGACTGCTTAATTTGACCTACTGTATGGGTAGTGCAATATTGACTATCCATCAATCCATTATCTTCCCCTTGTCCGGGATCGGGTTGGGGTGGCAGCAGGCTAAGCAGGGTATTCAAGACGTCCCTCTCCCCAGCAACACTTTCCAGCTCCTCCTGGGGGATCCCGAGGTGTTCCAGGCCAGATGGGATATACAGTATAATCCCTCCAGCAAGTTCTGGGTCTACCGCGGGGTCTCCTCCCAGTTGGACGTGCCCCGGAAGACCTTCAAAGGGAGGCGTCCAGGAGGCATCCTAATCAGATGCCTGAACCACCTCAGCTGGCTCCTTTTGGCGCGAAGGAGCAGCGGCTCTACTCCGAGCTCCCTCCGGATGTCCGAGCTCCTCAATCTATCTCTGCAGTCCTAGAGGAGCTAGAGATAACAAACACATAATTTTATTTAACCTTGAACAGCATTTTTGTTATCCCAGATGATTTATGCAGAGAAAGACAGATGGTGGGAGTTCTCAGTTTAAATGATTTATTCTAACAAGGTATGCGGTTCAAGGTTCTTTTTTTATTATTATTATAAAACACAGGGTTGTACAAGAAAATGCAAGTTGTAGTCCCTTTATGCTACTCACAAAACAAAAATTTGTTTGTCTGCTCCAGCACACCTGATTCAAATGAATGGCTCGTTATCAGACTTGATGACGAGCATGCAGGACAGGAGCTCTCCACCACAGTGCCTAATTAGGTACAAGATGTTCATGCTGCATCACCCAGGACTTGAACTCACAGTCTTAAACATGAAGGGTAAGTCCTGATCTCACTGAGCTACCTGCAGAGTGAGACACTAGCTGGCTTCACACTATCACTTAGACAATCAGCAGGGCTGCATGTAAAGGCAGATTTTAAACTTGTGTAAAAACATTCAGTTATTGAGACAAAATTCTGAGAATTTGTGTACTTCATCTATACAACAAAAAAATGTCTGTAATTTATTTTTTTTAAAGATTGATTGCTCCATACGTGAAAAAAAAAATGTTTGAAGACGCTGTAATTCCTATTGATATCAAACCATGTACATTTTCTTATCTACAGCATTGAATTCTACCATATTTGTGTTATTAAAAAACACTTCAGGTTTTTATCAAGTTTTGTGTCTGTCCGGACATATTATTTTGTGAACTCATAACAAAGCGTTTGTTCAGCATTTGTTAGTAATAATTGTGTAATACTATATACCTTGATACTGTGATATTTTCTGAGATGGTTATTGTACTGTGAAACTCTCATACCTTTGCAACTCTACTCTGTGTCATTTGCTTAGTGGCGAACTCATACAAGTTCATACAAATTCTCTGTGTCTTTGATAACATCTTATCTGAAGTACCAAATTGGGATCTGAGTATTTCCAAGGGTATGTCATCTACATGTCGTAAAAAGCAAATTGCTCCCGATGCTGCAGCATCAGTGTGTGAGTGCATGTGTGTGAATGGTTACCGCTCCTGATGAGCAGGTGGCACCCTGCAAGGTAGTCACTGCCACCGGTGTCTGAATGTGTGTGTGGGTAAATGGGTAAATGTCCTGTATTTATATAGCGCCTTTCTAGTCAGCTTGACCACTCAAAGTGCTTTACACTACAAGTAGGCAT
>JBBPCS010029643.1:0-22818 GCA_037974645.1 Hollardia meadi
CCCCCCCCCCCCCCCCCCCCCCCATGACAACGGCAGAGCCCAATGACATTGGTGCCCCAGCAGGACAAATAGCTTAAGGCGTCCACCTGGCCTCATAATGCCCCAGATCTAAATCTGATTGAGCTACATGGGACAGTGCCTGAAAAATTACAAACCATGGAGTGCTGTTGGAATGAGGGGGTTTATTTTGTCTGAAACAATGTTTGGGTGGGTTTTTTGGGTCAAAGAATATCCACATGCATACCAGGATTTTCCACTAGAACATTGTACTGTAGCCATGATCAATGTCATTCACTTCGTCTGTCATGGGTTTTAATGTTGTGGCTGATCGGTATATATTCTCATGTAATTCTTTGTCTACTCTTCCAACTTTGGTTCTTTTTTGAAGGATGTGAATATGGTTAAATTATGGATATGTGTATATTTTACCACTGTATCCCCAAATCTCAGCAATGACGCTGGTGGGCAAAGCTGCAAAAATGGACGGGGAGGAAATGTGATAAAAGTGACTTTGACTGTGGAATGACCGTTCCTGGCAACCTTGCGGGATTTCCACACACAAGCCTATAAGGTTTACAGACAGTAGTACAAAAACACCCCAGGAGTGAGAAGGTAAATTTGTTTTTTTGATGACAGAGGTCAGAGGAGAATGGCCAGACTGGTCCATGTAGACAGGAAGACGACAGTAAAAAATAACCATGTTTTACAGTAGAGGTATGCAGACAAAGAAAACTGAAGCTGCCAGACTAAACAAAACTTCACAGCTCGAGTTACCAGATCCAGCAGAGCAGCTTTGAGATGAGTTTAAACAAAATCGGCAGCATGGGGCTATCACGTCAACATTAACCAGTCTCTATAAGGAATGATTCCAGCACTTTAAATCCATGCCACAAAGAATTCAGGCTATTACTATCCAGTACCATAAATTGTACTAACAGGGTAGCCATTGAGTGTAGATTTTTTATAAGGGTGGGTTTCCTTTAAACCATCTCGGCATGTCAGCAGGATGTGACCATGTTTATATGCACAGCAAGTGTGTGAGCTGGTCTCTTTCCTTCAAGTCTACCTTTGGTTTCACATTTTCATTCTTACAGCAAAGTACACAAAAAGTCTGTCGAGAGTGGCTAAGCCCACTGAAAGACTTAACCAACGGCCCAAATCACGTGTGTAGTGGCCATCTCTGGCAGCATGGCCGAAAGTTAAACCGAATAAAGTGGCAGTTTCGAGTGGGGAATATACAAGTTTACTAGCATATGCACAGACAGAACTGGAGATCGCTGTAAACTCAAAATGGAAATGAAACGAAATCTAAAATAGACCATTTTGGTGGCAAAGAACAGAAATGAAAACTTCACTTGGAATCTTGTGTGATGCATAGCCAATATTGTGCGATGAACGCCAGGCGCCACGTTTATTCTGAAAAACAAACCACAAAAGACAAGTTAGAATTTCTAATAACCGCCATGTGAATGAGTCACAGCTTAAGAAAACCTGTAGACAGCTGGCTTTGTGCACTGATCAGCTCTGTCCAAATCTATGTTGACTGCTGTTGTGCAGCCCAAGGAGGACAACCATTATCCCTTCACCTTTAAATCCTGTAAAACGTCTGTTAATCTTCTTGATGAAAGAGGATAGTATCCATTAGCAAGGCTGCTAGTATTTGCTCTCCTACAAGCTAGAGACATTTCCAGCGTTATGAATACACCGGGTACTAATTAAATGCACTCATTCATATACACATCAAATCTTAATCTTAATGGAAATAGTTTCATTGTGATTATTTAGCTATTCACCAAATAGTGTACTTTTTACCTAGTCCTTATGAATATTAAAAAACACTCATTACCAGAAGTACAGCAGTCAATTCCTGCACTGGCAATATAAAGCTGGGCAGTGGAGATTAACTAGAACTTGCCCCTTCTTCATTGGCCACAGACAAGGCAGCTTTAAACCTTCTTAACACCAGCCACGTACAGGGCTGAGACTCAAAACTTAATTTCAGGGACAGCTGAAAAATGCTGACTTGCGTAGACAAGCTGGTAGGAGCAGAGAAACCACCTACTCTAGACATGTGACCAACAAACCTGGTTTAACAAAACACTTATTATTTTCAGTCATGGCTGTTTTTTTGAGCCATTTGAAGAACTGACCATTCATTCAGGCTGCTCACAGTTCCTTATTCTTGGCTCTGGCCTTTGATGCCATCATCATCTGAGTCAACAGAGTGAAACTCTGCCACATACAGGCTCTTATCGATGCTGCTGGGGATGGGCTTAATTTCAGTAACCAGCTGCTCCTCGATGTTCTTCAGGTTGTAACGGTCATCTGAAGTTATCAGGTTGATGGCCAAACCCAGGTGACCAAAACGCCCTGACGAAGAAGAGACATGGTGTAGCGATTATGTACCGATGGCAGTAGTGTCGTGAAGTGGACCTGGGTGTGCAAGATTTTGAATAGGTAGCAGTAAACAAACCTTGTTCAAACTGTAAGATTTTCTAAAAAGATTAATCCTCACCTGATCTGCCAATGCGGTGCAGGTAGGTCTCTGCACTTTTGGGGAAGTCAAAATTGATGACAACATTTACTGCCTGGATGTCGATTCCCCGAGTGAATAGGTCTACAAGAAAATATGTACATCAGTCAACCTACTGACCACTGATCATTTAAATTTCCACTTTATTTTAAATGCAGAACTCTCTTCACCTACCTGTGCAGACCAGGTTTCTGCACAACCCATTTCTGAAGTCATGGAACACGCGGTTCCTGTATTCCTGCATCATCTTTGCATGAATGTAGAAGCACGAATAGCCCAGTTGGGTGATTTTCTTGGCCAGAAGCTCAACCCTCTGGGTAGAGTTACAGAAGATGATCGACTGATTGATCTGAAGCTGAATAGAAACATAGACTTATGATTATTAATGACTGAAGGAATAATACATGTAGAATAACCAATGTTCTTTAAGCTCCATCTCAGGTTTCCTGAGTGGGCAGCGGCAACTTTGAATGGTTTGTTTTAAAGCAGCAACAAAATATTTCCGCATATTATGCCTTTAATATGACAGCCCATCTATTGTAACTACCTTTTCATTGATGTTCATTTAGGTTTTCATTTTGATATATTAATTGTCAAGCCCGCTACAGTAAATTAAAAAATTATGGAAATTATATCACACTTGATACCATGTAGCCTATTTATTCTTAAAGAATTTGGAAACAAATGACATTTGTCAGGGCATAAAAACAATGAGATGTTGCTATTTACAATGGCTTAGCTGCCAGTGTTGGAAAAATAAAAGTTTAAATGGAAAATCTAATTTCGACCTTCAAGTCAAATTAAATTGTCGATTTGGAAAATTGTGACACCCCTGCTTTATAACAAAACAAAGGTTTTCTTTAATGATATTTTGAAAGTAAGAGTTAGCAATAAATATAAAATCCTCAATCACAATATATGTAATTTTATATTAAGGTATCAATATACATATATGATAATATAGTATTTTTTTTGTAAAATCAATTGAATGAATAAAATAATCAGTCTTGAAGCTTAAAGGACCAGTCCGGTATAGAGATACTCTTTAAAATTATTTAAAATACTTTTAGGCCCCTAGTATGCTACTGGAAGGCGCTTAACACTCACCCTAGAAAAGAGTGTGTTGAGACAGTGGACCTTCTGTCTTTCAGTCACATAGGCATAGTACTGAGTGATGCCTTTCAACGTCAGTTCCTCCATCAGGTTGATCTCATAAGGCTTCTTCAGGTGCTTGCTCTGGACAAGACATTCACAGTGTATTATAAAGTGCAAATAAGATTTTTTTTTTTTTAATCTCTTCAAAGAATCAAATTGCCATTTTAGTTCTCACCATGAATTTTTGTACGCTGATGGGGAAAGTGGCAGAGTAAAGTAGGATCTGACGTTCCTTTGGCATGAAGCTGATAATATCTTCAATTATGACCACAAAGTCCTGGGACAGCAGCTTATCTGCCTGAATAAAGAGATATTTAAAACGACTGTTTATAAACACAGTCAACAATATTGAAAAGTGAATCCAGAAATAAATTGAGTAAAACCCACCTCATCCATCACTATCATTTGGGCCTTATCCATTTTTGCTACACCCTTCTTTATCAGGTCTAGTATCCTGCCTGGTGTGGCAATCACTACATGCACTATTAAGAGAAGAGGAGGTACAAACAGCACACCACATATAGCATTTTCAGTCGTGCCGTTGACATAAAAATGTCTAATAAAAAACTGGCATCAAGATCAATAATCTACAATCTTCTTTATGGAAACATCTCTTTCATTATAATATGAACAGCATGACAAGTACCTGTCTCATCAAGACGCATGATGTCATCTCTCAAGTTGGTACCACCTGTGGTAGCCATGACCTTAACCCCTCCAAGGTGCTTGCTGAGCTGAATGCTGATCTGGCTCACCTGTAGGGCCAATTCTCTTGTTGGCACCATGACTATGGCTGCATTGAGACAGAAATAGAAAGGGCTGATGAAATGCAAGAGTTGGTGGGATGCATGAAAGAAATTAAAGCTTTACTCGCAAAACAATTTAACTTTATAGATACGGACCAAAAACCCTGTTAAAGAACAATAGAAATAAATGGGTATGGGGTAGAGCAGTGCGGTAGTTGTGGTTTTCCACATTTACTGCAATGGTTTCAAAAACAGAAACTCACCCTGGATGTGATCCTTCTTCAGGTCTATTCTTTCCAAGAGAGGGATGAGGTATGCTCCACTTTTTCCTGTGCCATTCTTGGCTCGAGCCAGAATATCTCTACCTGACAGAGCAATGGGGATGCTTTCCTCCTTTTGAAAGACAGACAAGTCCAATCATTACAATGAGAAATTGGACATGACAGACTTTTTTGGAAATAAGGCAAACAATCATGAAAAACAATATGCAAAACACAGGGGTGCAATGTAACACCAGTATATGTACATACTACACAAAAGAGCATCTATAACTCCCATAAAGTATAACATTCTGCAATGTTCAGAATCAGTGGTGGGGGGGATAATAATGTTTTTTGTTGGACCAGTTATTGATAGCATGCAATTGAGGAGTAGGTTGCAGAAGTGAGAGGGATGGGATCCTGTGGCTGGGAAGAGGGTGCTGCAAGACGGGCCAAAAATTCTGCTCCATTGGCACGCACGTCTCAGTCAGACTGAATAACTGGACAATTTTGGTGAGAGATATCCTGAACCTTCTGAAATTTGAAAGATGGACTGAAGTAATAAAGCAACTTTCTGGGTTTGTGATTGCAGTCAAGTTTATTTACATGGTTCATATGGCTTTATAAGTAAAATTCAAGCACTTTTCACCGACTACCCAGATATATAGCAGTGTTTCCCACAGATTGACAGTGTCAGGTGGTTATAAGTAATTTTTTTAATTTCAACATTTCAATTCTACTTAATTCTCCATCTTATTTTACACCTATAGTCTAGTATAGTCACACACCGGATTGCCCCGCCTCTCCTCTTTGTTTCTCGCCCTCTGTATTTGCTCTGTTGACTTTCTTCATCCGCAAGTTCCCCCACGATTCCGTTTTCACAACAGCAGGTGAATCATGTGTGGAGGACGCTTGTTGTAAATGTCAGAGCTTATTGAAATGATCGAAACCACAGTGGTACTGAATAACATCACATGCGATGTGAGGGGTAGCATTAGAACAAGAGTTGATTGCCCACTAGTTAATTGATCGCGAATGGCCTTCTCTCAAATGGATAAAATATACATAAAATATACACACATATATACACATACATAACTCAGCGGCCCACTCAAGTAACTTCCATGTGTGGGAAACACAAAGAAAGATGCACAGCTACAAAAATAGAAAATTAATATGAGGCGGGCTTTGCTGATATTGTGGCGGGCCGCCACAAATAAATGAACCTTGTGCAGCCTGTCGGTCACTCTGCTTTCTGCAGGTTGTGCAATATGCCTTCTTTTCTGTGGCTCCTCTCTGAAAGCATTTTTAAAATATTTTTGTGAGCCAGCCAGTTGTCAATGGCCAGCTACGCTGCTAAAGTCCACCTGTTCTCAAGTAGCTGATGAGTGCACACGCACATTCTTTGCAGTGAGTTGCACTCATGATGCCTGTTTTACATGCGACAGAGCGGAAAAATGCCCTTTTTATTTCGGCACCAATGTCAGTCAATCCAGATCCAGTCTGGTCAACTGCACATCTGGTGTGAGATGTCAGGAGACAACAAACAAATATGATGGTGGGATCACTTCAATTCTAATATTAAAAGACTGGTTTACCTGAAAATGAAGCATTTTTCAAGGAGTACATTTAAATTCAAGTATATTCCTAACCTTGAAAACAAAACTTTTAAAATTAAACATTTTCCAAATTTTCAAGACTTTCTACGAACCCTGTATTTATTTTTTTATATAGCCTTCATTTAACCACACTGGTTCCATTGAGATCATGGATCTCTTTTACATCTGGCCAAGAATAACAACAACATAGTGTTCTAAAAACAAACTTAACAGGCAAACAGAGATTTGAGTACCACTACAAAATAATAATTTAAGGTGGCATTAAGGTTTCCAAAAAAATTTTTTTTAAATAAAATTAAGCTCCCTTTACAAACAAAGGAGGCCCTAAGCACTAATTGTCTTATTTACCTGGACTGGGGAGGGTTTCTCCCATCCCATTTCAAAGATTCCCATTAGAAGTTCTCGCTTTAGGCAGTAGTCTTCAAATTCATTTCCCTTAGTTGATGTCACATCCTGGTAGACCATGGCAGAAACAGAAAATTACTGTTAAACAGGATCCAAAGGTTGATTTGACAGCATTAGAAGTCATCACACATTAAATCTAAAATATAACATTCCTTGTCTTCTGTACTTCGATTACATTTAGGTTAAAAAGGGTTTGCATCAATCATTGCATTCTGTTATTGAGTTTTTACATAATGTCCCAACTTTTTTTGGAATTGGGGTTGTACTTTGGCAGAAAATGTGTGGAAGGGTCCGAGTTGTGAACAATGTATCTGATTAATTATGTTGGCCATAAAGTTATCACAATCCCAGAATTTTAAACTACTATAAAATACTACTATATAAAAAAATACTTGATATTTGATATCTCTTTCGATACAACTGCACACAAATGCCAGTGCGGAAAAAGTCACTGAACACATATCAACACATTTCTGACAATGTCTGACAATGTGTACAGCCTTGGGTTGAAAAGTAGATTTTAGATCTGTATTTTTATATACCGTAGCTTTGGTACTTACAATTCTATTGAATACAGATTATCGTTTTAAACGTGGTATCAAAAAAGCATTTAAGTATCGATGATTTTGACAAACTTGGTCAGCTACAACTAACAGTTGCCTTACCGAAGTTTTCATCCTGTTATCTTTTGGAGGAAGCTCCAGGCACTTTTTCCAGTCATCACCAAACCTTTGTCAATTGTAAGAATTTGTATTGTTAGTTCTAAATAAATAACAAAATACACATGCTGCCACAGGAGGGCTCTGAAATATATTCAAATATATTGAACCCCAAGTTTCTTTCAACCCCAGAACTATTATTCCATGTAAATTACTCATGGGGCTTTTCCATACGCATGTGCTGGCCTGGCTTTAGCTCAACTCAGCACCAGAAGCCCAGCACAGAAGGGATTTGCATTTCCATTACAACAGGGCTACCAATTTGAAGGTGTCTCTTTAACTGATGAAGCGCTTGTCTTAAATATATAACGTCTAGAAGTAGCAGGCTGATCAAGACTGTGACATAAAAGCGCGACTGTAAAACGATGGATACACACGTTTCAATCCCCGTTACTTGCGCTGTGACTGCATCTCCATCACACAGCAGTCACCTGTTTGAGGTGATCGAGAGCGGTGCAGTGAAAGATCCTGTTGTTTGCAGTTACTCATTTAACATCTCACTGTGCTGTTTACTCTGGTCAAGGAAATGTTGGGTTTTTACCAACAGTAACAACTCCTAAAGCTGAAAATGAAACAGTAAAATAAATCCGATATCTGAAAGTACAAACAGGGACGCAGGAAAGAAACTAAACTTCAAACCAAAGAAATTCAATTAATTATATTAGTTAAAAATAATGACAGCTGACTACGCAAAGACTTTTAAAAACTTCTCTAGCTCTGGTCTCCTGCACAGACATGAGTAGAGTCTAGAAACACACTCTTGTTTGAGGGGGAGAAAGGGGGTCATCACGGGTTGGCTGCGGTTGGAAAGATGTCGGCACAGCCCGCTTGGAGGTGGGCCAGGTGCGCTTTAGCCCTTTTGGAAAGGGAGTCCATCTCAACTGGTTATGGAAATGAAAATCAGCCTTGCATGGCCAAAAGTGTCAGTGGAAAAGCCCAATTTGCGTGATTAACTGATACAACATGGATCATTTCTTTCAGCGCAGAAGTGAAATAATATATGGAACCAGTGTCTTACTTGATGCCCCCACTGGTCTGAGGAACGCTGGTCATTTTCTTGGGTGCACTGGGCTGTTGCGCATTTGCAAGGAATCCTGACTGTTGTCCAGTTGGCTTAGTCTGTCCTCTGAACTGCCCATTTGCTGATTTGTTCAATCCAATCATTGGTGCTGGGTTTGCTGTTCTTGCTGTAGCCATGGCAAATTCCTCAAAATGTGTTATATTATTTGTGTCTTTTTCACTAATCTGTTTTGCTTAATGCACTCCTGTGTGTGTAAAAAAAACAACAACTAAAAGCTGAAAAAATAACGTTTTCTTGTATCTTTCTGCTTTAAAGAATGTATTGTATACACAATCTGATGTTCAGACCTCTTGAAAAGAAGAAGTCTGTATGAATTATGTCTATTTACAGGTAACTCTCCAAAAAGGAGAAATTAACATTCATATGAATAAATAATTCAAATGTGACCAAAATAACCTATTTTCTTTCAAAAGGTCTGAGTACTGTCGTCCTTACTCTAAGGATTGTCCAGAATTTTCTTACGTTTCTTGTTTTCTTGGCTTTCTCAGTCCAAGTGCTATGTTCATACATTCAAAATGACAAGTAGCAAAATAGAATCTGTTCTTATATTTTTTTCTTTGAAATCTAAAGTCTTTAGACGTCTTTGCTAGAGGTCAATAGTGACTCAAGTAGTCACTACAGCAATATTTTCTTTAATATAGTCATTCCACTTTAAATGTTTGTGGTTAACGTTCCAGTTTCCTTAACTTCTGCAGCAAAAGGTGAAATCGCAGTCTGCAAAGTGCTTTGGGAATTGCCAATCAGCAAAAAAAAAAATCCAGGTTACCTGCCAGGCAATAAACAATGGATGGTTAAAGCATTAAAAGGCTGACCAAACAACACAACATCACAAAGTGAGCAACCAAAACCAACGTTACCCAAAATCACTGGAGATAACACATTTTAGATGTGAGCATTAGCAATCGCTATCTTTGGTAAAATAGCACACAATGCCAGGTTAAGCAAAACCATTAAATGTCAGCAACAGCTTGACCGCAAACGTTTTAAAAGTTAAGTGGTATAAGCATTCAACCAAGTGGCTTAATAATATTAGCAAAATTAAAATGGAGAAAATTATGTGATTAACAGCTAACATTGACATAAAATAGCCAACTTTTCTATAGTTAGTAACTGCCAGTGCCGCTTTGTTGTGATGCCACTAATAAGAGCTAACCTAAAGCTAACTTACGCTGACGCAAGCAAGCTAAGATCAACGAACAGACCAAGTTATGGTCAAAGTTAACAGGACGTAAAAACAAAATACAAAGCTAAGCTAAGCATTAGGGCATTATCCATTGCGTCTCTTCTTTCATGAACACATCGTTGTCACTGATCGATAGCAATGTTAGCTTGAAAGACGTCAATGAGCACGCCTGTAAGCAGCGTTGAAACTTTATGCATAGCAGCGTGGCTTTGACCATCTGTTTGCAAGCTAGCTAACGTTAAAGGTAGGACCCCGTTTCATATTGTTCATCGAAAAACGATGTACGCAAAACAAACCTGTCTAGATCCTCTACGTTCGCACCTGTTAAGTTACTTATACACTTTATTGTACCCGACCAAATAACAAAGTTAGCATGCTAGTGTTAGCTTAGCCACTATGTGTTAACATCAACAGACGCGACTTTTAATCAATATGCTTGAGAAATGACTCTACCCAGTCAGGAAAAGATGCTACCTCCACTTTGCTACATCCACCCAAGGGCTTCCCAGCAGTGTCGTTGCTTAAAGTTATATCGAGAGTTTGATTGATTTGGGTAAATACTCGAAATCAACAGAGTTGTCACTCTTTTGTCTCTTCTTTCAGAATTTCGGAAATTCAACATGGCCGCGCGCTCGTTTTTGGACTGGTTGTTTGCTCCAAAGGACCTCCCACTGACCAATCACAACACTTCTTTCAGATTTGCAACGGCCACCGTAGGATAAACTGACAAAAACAAGCCAGAAGCGAATCTGTTGGACAAGTTTTATATTAAAAAATATATGTACAACTTTTGACAATGATAAAGCAACACACATACACACAAAGAGAAAAGAATTTACAATGCACATCAGTATTTAAAACAAATAAGGCATTTGACCGTGCAAATTAAGCTGGTAAAGTTAAATTGTCAAGCTTTACAGTAACCAATTAAAAAAAAAAAACTCGGTGTCAAAACATTCCCGCTTCAAGTCTGGGTGGGGGGCATTTTATGCATCTAATCCCCCTCTCACTATCACTTCATTTCCTCCCTGTCCTCTATCCAAAAGAAAAGGCCAAAATACTTCTAAAAAGGGACCCTGAGTTCAATGAGCATATAGATCCATCATTTACTGACATCTCTCGGCAGTTACAGCCTATATTGCATGCAGTGGCACATATATGGTCCATGTGGATAAATCCAGCTGGACACTGCAGCAGCTTGTGGGCCACCAGCCTGCTCCCAGTCAATAAAGGAGTGCCCACAACAGCAGCTGGATAAGCAGAGCATTAGCAGGTACTATCTTTTTTCATGGAGTCCAGGAAAAGAAGGCCAGCTTGTAGGGAAGTCTAATTTCTGGCACAGTCTTCTGCTGGTCTGTCATCCCATTGGCTGGACCATCTCCTGGATGCCCTTTGGGGGCATTGACATCTCTTTGTTGGTTGGCTGTGTGGAGGTAGTTGCAAGTTGCACTAGATAATATCTTTAAGCTAGGAAAATGGAAATACAAGAGTTGATGGAGTCTTTGGAGAGTGGGAGGTGCCATGATGAGGGGTGTGTGGTGTAGTCGAAGGCGAAGGCGAACATCCAAGACTGTGGTTGGGAGATGGGGATCCTAAAGGAGAAGTCAAAATCAAATACTGTGAGAGTCCAAATGAAATACTGAGATTATTTTGTGCATGAACTTGTGTGCATGTTCTTACCATTTTCTCTTAAGTGTCTCTCATGCGGTGAGACAGACGCACAGTGTTGATCTTGAACTCTTATCTGGTTGGAGCCTCTCCCTCGTAACACATCTGCTATCTGCAAACGATTTACAATCTGTTACACACTTGTCTGCATGACCTGAAGTGAGTGTCAACTGAGAGTCCAACAAGACTATAACATTGATGGAGAAAACACTGCACCATCCAGGTATCACCTCTAGAGGGAAGAATACACATTCAATTTCCATTTGTGGCTCCAACCATTTATTCCTGCTATCCTAACCAGAGCTGAGTCAAAAAGAATTTGCAACTGTTTACATTTGTCCTGACATAACTCAAGTAGCAGGTGAATGTGATTTTCCATCATAAAATTACAGTCAGTGAAAGTTTGGATAATCACAAGGAAGTCATTTACAGTAACCTTATTTCTTTTGTTTACTATTGGAGCTGTCTTGAAGCAGCAACTTACAAACATAATGGCTAAGTGGACTTTCAGAAAGGTCCATTTTATTATGCATGTTTTCTTTCTCTGTCATCTCCTTGCTCACTTTCTTGTTCTTGGCCACCATCACAGGGGTATCGTTATGGTAGTTCTTGAGGCTGCTGTCGGCTCCGCTCTTCAGCAGCAGCCGCACTGTGTCCACCTGACCTCGGCCACAGGCGCTGTGCAGGGCTGTGTTCCCACTGTATGACTGGCTGTTGACATCACAGCCACTCTGCAACAGAAAAACAGAAGAAGTTGACACAGATGTGATTCAGAATAACAGCCAGAGCAGACTCATTTCAGCATGGAAAATGACACAACAGATTGATCTGTAAAGAGGGTGAGCGAGATCAGATAGGAGAAATGAAGAAGAAAATGCTTTAAATGGAGTGATGAAGGAAGAAGGAGATAATTCTGCCGATGAGCAACACATCGTCTTAGCTCTTATAATAAAGTTACACTATGAAGCTTTTGCTCCAATTCTTTGATGGTCTTATCTATAAGCTAGAAAAAATATAATGTGGGCTATAATGGCAAACTCATCATGCAGCTTATGAGCTGGAAAGAGAAAACCAAACTTATCAAACAGAGCTGAGTCACAATCCTTCCTTCCCCTCCCACACACCCTCATTACCTCAATGAGGAAGTGGACCATGTCTGCATTATTGCTCTCCACCGCGTGCATGAGAGGACTCTGACCACTTTTGATGTCCTTATTAACAAAAAAAAAGCACCATGGGAAAAATCAGAGGATGCAGAGACAGTAAATGTAAAATTTGTGATGCTGTGAAACTTAGTCAGTGCTGAGTCAGTGCAGCACAGGGACTGACCATTGCATTGATGTCAGCTCCTGCATCCAGCAGCATTCTGGCCAAGTCTTTGTGGCCACGCAGTACAGCCAGATGGAGAGGGCTCAAACCTGAAAACAGGGAAAAAGCAGAAACTTAAGAAGCAGATGTTTTACAGTGAGTAAATGCAGACATATACATAGAGACATATTAAATGCATATGCATATTCCTGCATGAACCTGTTTGTACATATTTGTACTTCCTTCACACACAGTATATACTCTGAAGCAGCACATTTTCAACACAAAGACAAATTAGTGATTTTAAAGAATGTTACATGAAAAGTACAGCATAATACATAAAAAAAGTAAAGACATTTACACACAAATGATAAATAAATTTTGAGGCAGTGTTGTCAATGGCCTAAGTTGCACTAGAGTATATTCCGAGAGACCCAAGAATATGTCTTTAATAGTCAAACCTGCTGGATATAAAAGGTTTTTTTCCGCTTTTCTCTTGCCTGGACATGAATCCTCTGAGCTATGCTATTAAAATGATAGTCGGTAGACTTTGACTTGATGTGGCTGTCATGTTATTAGATCCCTACATACAAATTCAGCTCCCCTGAGAAAACACTCATGGTAGACAGAGCAGCCAGCATGTGTGTATTTTTGGGGCTTTCTCCTGTACCTACACTTGTTACTTTCATAGTAAAAAAGCCCTATGTACTGTGACATGACAGGCATACTGTGGAGATTTGAGATGTGACAGTACACCAGACCTGAAAGGAAGGACACATCCTCTTTACTGCCTGCCCGCACACCCCAAATAACAAACCTACATGAACAAGGGTTCACATTTCTCATATCCCCAACAAAACACTTCTAAGGTAGTCTATGTTGTTGTTATTATGTTACTAAATAAAAGGGTGGATCATAATCTCATAGCAATTCATTTTCTCATAGCACTCTGAATGGTGTGGTTACCATGTTGATGGTTGTTCACTTATTTACTGCTTGTACATGTATGTATTGTAAATGACCCATATAAAAGTACCTGCAAAACTTTATTCTATAAAAGTCAGCAATGCTGAGACAAATCTGTTTATCAAATGTGTCAAATACTTTTAATGTGATCATGGCTTTCCATTTATTTATTAAATTAATAACCATTGAGGAGGAAATGGTTACAAACAATCACAAAGCTTTGTCAGATTAAATGATTTAATGAGCTAATGAGTCACCCGAGACAATACATATCAAGGAGATTCTTCAGTATACCAAAACTTACCCTCATAGTTTCTGATCTCAAGACATGTGGAGGATGAGGAGTGAGATAGCACAACAGACAGGCAGTCGCGCTGGTCGTATTCACAGCAGAGGTGCATCGCTGTTTGGCCATTGCGGTCCAAGGCAGCAGGGTCGGCCCCGTCTCTCAACAAGGCCTCCACCATGTTTGCCTGCTGGGTTATCACTGCCAGATGAAGGGGGGTCTGAGGGGGAGGATGAGCACAAAGATTACAGTTTAGACAAACCAGCGCATTCAGGTTCATAACCACAAAAGGCTGTACCCTGTCTCACAACGTAGTTTTCAGTTTTCACACTGCAGCACACACTAGACACATTCAGACAGCGTGAACCCCCAATAATGCTGAACAATGCTTCGACTCTACTATCCTCAAAGACATCATTCCTAGCTCTTAAAATTTGTGATAAATAGATTTCTTCCCCTGTATAGTGATTGTTCTGACAAAAAAAATGCTCTTCTAATCCCAGATCCACCAAATTTTAACATTTGGTCCCTCCCAACGCTTTTTTGTTGACTATCTCCAAATTGCCAATCGATCAAAAGAATTGTTTGCTATTTTAGGAGTTACACTTAATTGCTATCACAAATGTCTATATGGTGAATATGAAGCAAGAGCCAGGAGAGAGTTAGCTTAGCTTTGCACAAAGAGTGAAAACAGGGTCTGGTCTGTGGATGGGCGGTGGTGGGCAGATTTTGTTACCTCTGGACAGAGCCTTGCTAGCTTTTCTCCACTGTTTCTAATCTTTATGCTACGCTAAGCTAACTAGCTACTGGCCCTAGCTGAATATTTACCATACAGATCTAAGGATACAGTCTCCTCTAATACTCTCCAAGAATGCAAGTAAGCATATTTCCCAAAATGTTGAGCTATTCCTTTAAAAACATTTTGAGATATTCTGCTGCCAGCCAGCCAGCCAGCCAGACAAATTAAGAGTTAAAAATCATAAGCTTCACAGTGAAAGTAATGAATGCCAGACAGGAAATGGCACAAATTGGACAAGTTATTTATTTACAAAATCTTAAAATCACCACATTCTTGTAAGTGAGGTTGGACCTGTTCTACAGGTTAAAAGTCACAGACTCAATAAAGCAATCAACATAAGGACCGGCCAACTGCTAAAATAAACAAAAACAGAGAAACAGTCTCCATGGACAAGAAAAACAAAAATTACACATAGTTCACCGGGTGCTTGTCTGGATGAAGCTTCTAAGTGCTGAATGAAATCACTTGAGCAATCTAGGATGTTCCTTTGGGTGAGGTTAGCTTGTATCATCCTGTTGATAGTAATGTCAATTCTGGCCAGTCACTGGCAACCTGCTGCTTAAATTAAGCAATGCAATAGTTGAGTCATAAAGGGAAGTCCTTTAACCTGGACTTTTTACCTTCTATTCAAGTTACACAATAAACACAGCAATCACGAACAGATAGTTGCTCCCAGTTTCACTTTTGCTGTATTACTACTACTGTGTGTGTGTGTGTGTGTGTGTGTGTGTGTGTGTGTGTGTGTGTGTGCTGGAGGTTCCAGTAAAATCTATTTTAAAAAAGTAGCCTATCAGTGGGAGAGTGTATTTGTGGAATTCCTAAAGTGTGTCAATGCCAGTGTTCCTCCCCTCAGCTCGTTTCCCTGAATCCTGTGACTCACACACACTTACGGACAAAAAACAGACACAAATTTGCACACACACACACACACACACACACACACACACACACACACACACACACGCACACACACACACACACACACACACACACACAATCACATTTCCCTGTGAAATAAAAGTTACATGAACTTACTATTTTCAACATTCATTGTTGAACAAACATTGTGAAAAGTAGCCATACCATTCTGACCCCAAAAAGCATTAATGAAACATGGTAGTGGTAGTATCCTTTTCCCTCATTTCCAGAACTTAAGTTACCTTCCACACTAAGGCCTTTTAAGGCCTTCAAAATAGACCTCTCACAGTTGGCAGAGTCTAGCTGTGGCTTCCTGTAAAGGAATTCAGAGTGACTAAAACAAAAATCCAGCAAAGATAAGAGGAAGAGTGGGAAGGGAGTGGGGGGGCAGGGTGGAGAGACGGAGGAATGAGGAAGAAACGGAAACAGCAGAGGGGAGTCCAGGGGAAAGACAGGATAACAAGGGAAAATCCCTTCTCTTTCCCCTGGGCCTGTCCTCGCACACTTGCATTCCTGCAAAATTAGCAGATCAACATGAAGGAGGTAAAAAGTTGTGAGGATAACAGCAGGTTTGTGGGCATTAAGAACAGCCTCGGGCCGTAGGCAGTGCCAAACACAAAGAAAGGTGAAAGGCAACACTGAGAGACAGAGGCTGTTCTTCCGCCGTGAACACGAGAAGGTAAAGCCAGACATGTTGCACAAATAAACATCACAAGCTTTTACGTCAGTGTTGTTGACAGTTATACTGATAGCATCAGTCAGTTCATCAGTTATGGTCAGGAACTCTAAAATCTCTTAAGATATATGCAGCGAGAGATATGAAAAGTAGCGAGAGACCAATAAAGACATGACAAGAGAGAGAGAGAGACACACACACACACACACGCTCGCGAGAAGGGAAAGTCCCTGTAAACTACCCTCAGCGCAAGGTATGTTGAGAAACAGCCCAAAGCAAGGGGGGTGGGGGGGGGTCATGTGACTTCTCGGAACGTGGATACTAAAACACACACAAATGTCTCGCTCATGCACACAGATGCCATGCACACTAAAAAGATAAAAATGCATGCCACCAGCACGCACGTAAACAAACATATTAATTGACATGCATTTGAATAAGAAGATTTCAACAGTACAGTAAACTTGACCATTTAGAAGTGTCTTTAAAGAAGCTGTTATTGAATTGTTATGTGTCATTCTGCATACAGCATTGTACCAGTGACACATGCACTTTAACAGATGTTTTAAATCTAAAGCACATGGCCCTTAGTGCATGTTTTAGTGGGAGCGAGTCCCCAAACTTGACGGGTGTCAGTGCCACGCACTACACCATAAGCTGTCACAATAGCAGAAGAGATGTAGAGTACTATAGTGTCTGTTTGTGTAGCCATGCTGATAGCATGGCTAGTGTGGGAGTATCAAACAGCTGTCTTTACCATCATAGTAGTTCAGGGAGTGGAAGGCAAATCAGGCACTGACACTTGCACTATTGTTCATTTACAGTACTGATAGTAACGCTTTGTCAAAAAGTTCCATATGCAAAACCACAGAAACTCAGGATTTGTCATCAATATTGGAAATGCATATTTTATTTAGTCTTGGTGTCTAGGAAGTTGGCCAGTGCTAGAAAATGTGTTTAAGTCTGTCTTGTAAACTCCATGGCCTCATTGTCAGAAGTCTGTTCTTTATGCTTGGTATTCAGCTAAAACCACACAATCTGGTAGGCAAATGACTGTGACCAGACCTGTGCCTAAAAATCTCCCCTTTTGATTATAACTGCATATGGCATAATACATGCAAGTATGTGAAAAGAGAGTTTGTGTATGTGTAAAACCTGTGCTGTCAAGCCTCAACGATGATGAAAGACAACAATCAATGATAGCACCATCGTTATTTCTGGTAAGTGCACTCGTGGTGTCCTGTGTGGTGTGAAACCCCAGCTCTGAAGAGAACTAAAGCTAAAGCTCTGCACGGCTCAGGTGCTTTCACTGTTGAAGGATGAAAGAGAGGAAGCTGGCACAATGCAGAGCACAGAGTATGACGTCAAACCGTAGTTTATCCCTTATGTTGAGGTTACTATGTAGGTAGTTGGAGGGTGCTGTCACTTTTCATAAAAAACACTAATGGTCCATTTGTACATTAATATCATTGTAAATCTAACTAGCTAACTAGAATTACTGCCTCATGATTGTATGCCTCTGCACACCAGTGAAGTTGCATGTCCATCCAGCTTATATCCAGCTAAGTCTGAGTCCAAGTGGACAGTCATGGCAAATTTGGAGAAATTCCCTCAAGCCGTTCCTGATAAATTACGTTTACGAGAGTGGCAAGGATGGATGGACAGACAGACAACCAAAAAACATAATGCCTTTGGCCAATGGCTGTCATCTGCATGAAGTCACAACATTAAGCAGTAATACAAGTTAAAAGTGACATGTTTGCAACTTATGTCATGTAACTTTCAAGCCTCTTCATGTCGTTTTTGACATGAAACATGAGCTCAGGGTTCATGAGAGTTCATGGGAGTCACACTTTGCTCAGCTTAATCATCATGGCTCTGTCCTCTGAATTTCAACACATGGTAAATCTAAGACGCAAACCTGAAAAATCCTGTCCAATAAGGAAACCAAGTACTAAAAAAACTATGTACAAAATAAAACAGAATGCTGGGAAAGCACACTTACTCCTTCCCAGCATGTGCTTGGTTTTGGCTTGTGGCAAGTACAGGTGGAGAAACCAGGAAAGGTGAATTCCACTGCAAACCCTGAGCCGCCATGGCTGTAAGAGTTTGTGAACGCAGTGCAAGGCAAGGAGGAAACCAAGGCACTTCCTCTTCGATTCTTTTCCATGTTACTGTTATCAGAAGGGTGAGGCAGGGGGATGTGTTTTACATGCCGTGGTTGATGGGGAAGAAGTCCCCCACTGCACTTCTATTCCACATCTGTCTTTCAGCATGTTACATTTACTAATGCTGAGACCTCTTTCATACGGTATGTGTTAGAAATAGAACTGAAGCATTGAAGAAATCAGTCTGTGGATTGAATGGGTGCCCCTTCAGAAAAAGGACGTGAAAACTTTGCCTCAAATGTCAAACTTTTAAGTTTTGCATTTGTAATTAAAGTAATCATAGCAGCTGTGTGTGCTTTAATGAACAAGAATGTGATTTAAAGTGCATTTGTTTTACCTGTCGGAGGTTGTTGTAGATATCAAGGCTTCTGCGAGCCAAAAGCAGGAGTTGGATCAGCTTGTAGACAATGGCCAGCTTCCCCTGCACCACAGCTATATGGAGAGCTCTGTAATGAATAAAACAAACACTTAAGCAATTTCACAGTAAACGTTGAAAGAGAACTGTTGCAGAGGACAGCTCCATTTCAAACGTATACAATTGGGTCACTGGTTTTCCTGACATTGTGACCCACTGACTCTCTACCTCTATATCTTGGAAATAACTTCTTGGCATAAGTAGAAAATGACTGATCAGATAACTTATCAGAGCTTACACTTGATGTGTGCATGATATAGATAGAGATACTATATAAATATACGTGCAAACTTTACTGTGCATTAATGCCTCTCATTCATTTCTGCACATGCATTTCATTTTATCACTACATGGCGATGTCATTATGAGAATTTGCTGCATGACGGTGGCAGTTGGAGCTTTTGTTCAAAATATACACCCGTGACTGTTAAACCAAACCCAGTGCACTACAAATCACTTTCCCACATGGTAGTAATAAAGTCAGTGAAAAGTTCAACAAGAAATAGTCGAACATTTTGGGAAACGTATTTATTTACTCTTTGGTCAATAGTTAGACTAGAAGATTAACACCACTGTCAGGGCTGTCCATTAAATATAAGGCTACAGCCAGCAGCCAGTTAGCTTATCTTGGCATAAAGGCTAGAAAACAAAACAACCGTAATAATAAAGTCAGTGCAAAGGTCAACAAGAGATAGTTAAACTTTTTGGAAAATGTGTTTATTTGCTTTTGTCAAAAGTTAGATGATAAGATTAACAGCACTCTCAGGGCTGTCCATTAAATATAAGGCTACAATTAGCTTAGCTTAGCAAAAGGACTGAAAAACAAAACAACAAAAGCCTCCACTTTTATTCACAATTTTATTCTACTCATTTTATTTCATTTTAAATCTGTTCAAAGAAACAATGTGATTGTGGTTTTGCGGGGGTCATATGCTGGACTATTTATGGGCTGGGAGCATAGACTTCTTGAAATCTCAACTGGTTTTCTGGCAACGTCACAGTGACGACAAACTTTAGTTTTAGTTTTTACACATCCACAGTTTTCATAAGAATGAAAGAAATGAGAGATGACATGTTCATTATAGAGATTTTGGCACGCTGGTAAGAGGATTTTGAGCCAGGCTAGCTTTCCCCCTGTTTCTGGCTAATCTTAACTAAGCAGCAATCAAGCTACATCTTTAAATACCGGTAAATATAATCTATATCACTTATTTGGGATGGAAAATCACACATTCTCCTCATGGCCTTTAAACTTAACATGTAAATGACTTAGATTTTTTGTGATTAGAAGCAGCAAATTCTCCATGATCTAAATGATCCCACTGACAGTTGTACCGAGGAGTTCCACAGATGTACAGGCATGACTCACAGTAACCTTATCACACCCTTATCAAGACTAAAGGGGAAACCACTATCTGCAGTCTCTATGTGAAGAGAACGAACAAATGCAGGTCAAAGTTTAAGACAGGGAAAGGCAGAAAACTCAGCAGGGGGGAGGGCATGCTATAGAAAACAGTTAAGCAGTTTTCACATTTTCTTTTTCATTCTGTCAGAAGAAGTAGCTTCCAGTAAGAGCCAGACTGGTTTTCTGTCACTTCCTGTTGTCAGTAACAATGGCAGCATTCTTTATCTCGCTCTGTGTGCTGTGAAAATACAGCCATTGAGCTGTATGGTTTCTGACAGGGGCTTTCTGCAAGTTCACTCAATTAGCTTCATCCAATGGATAAGTCATAATCAGACATGTTGTACAATCATGCAACAGGAAACAGGGACGCTTCTTAAGAAGTTAAAAGTACCCTTGCACAGAATTTGAGGTCAAAAAATGAGTTCTTACAATGACAAAAGCACTTGCAACACTTCCTCTCAGTGATGTGTCCCACTGACATGGAGTCATAATGACGGTAATTTCCTGCCTGAAAAAAAATTGATAAAAAAAAGACCTCTCTGCACAAACACAAAACACTCTGACAAATAGTGCTGAGTTCTACATTTGCACACAACATTTTACTGCACATCTTATCGACACTGGTGTTTGGTCGAAGGAAAGGTTTTGCACGTATGTATACTGTATGTATGTATCTACCTATCTATCTATCTATCTATCTATCTTATCTTATCTGTCTTATCACTATATCTCATTACTCTAATCATCTCTTCCAACCACATAAAAATCAAACATTTTACATACACTGTATTCACAGTGGAAACATTCAAATTCTATGACAACTTTATAAAGATAAGTATGAACAAAATAAAGGCTGTGGATTATTAAACAGATCCTATGCACGCATTATTCTTACACATGCATGAGCAAGCATAGACAACTCCACAATGTGAGTTGCAAAAAAATAGATGTGCGAGCACAGGTTGGAACTGCAACCGCAATAAATAATCATATGATTTGCTCCTGACACCAGAGCGAATGGCAGAAAAAGCAGAACTGTATGTTGGAACAGGAGCAAGTGTGGTGGGTCTTTCCTCAGCTGGTCCCTGTTCCTGTAACTGAACAGCACAGCAAACAAATCTGTATTTAAAAAAAATCTATTTATCATATTTACTGTACAAGCGATCAGCCTTTAAAAAGCCCCTGCAGTGTCTCATCAATAAAAGAGTGAGTGGAGTGACCGATTATGTTACAGTGTATCCACAGTCAAATTGTGGGCAGCGGTGGCTTAAAGGTAAGAGAAGCAAGCTTGGGCCTGGAATATCGTTGTTTGAATCCCGCAGACCTACAGGATAAATCCGGGTTATGAAAGTCAAAAGCACCACTTGTCTCTCCCTCATTACCACCAATGAGGTGTCCTTGAGCTCGGCCCTTAACCCCAAATGCTCCAGTGGGGCTGGTCACTAGTCCACAGACCTGACTGGGTCCCCTGACTAGAAATAAAACTAGAAGAACCGCCTCGCAGTTGTATGCCTCCATGCACCAGTCATGCTGTAATTTACATCCATGTCTGTCCAGGCTCATATGATATACTGTAAGTAGTGACTGATACAGAGCTTGGTCACATGGTGCAGCGACAATCACTTGAAGCTCAACATCAACAAAATCAAAGAGCTTGTGGTGGACGACACTACTTCAAATATGGATGTTGCTGCAATGTTCAACCCGGCAGCACAGAAGATCTATATAATCAGCATAGTTTGTGTGAAATTGTCATAATTAGCATATCAATTCTTGAGTTATGACTAAAAATTTGTTTGATAGGTCACAGTGACCTTGACTTTTGACCTCTGACAACCATAATCGAATCAGTTTATCCTTGAGTCCAAGTGAATGTTTGTGCCAAACCTAAAAAAATTCCCTCAAAGCATTCCCGAGATATCCTCTTCCTAAGAATGGGACGGACTTGAGGTCACAATGGCCTTGAACTTTGACCTCTGACCACCAAAAGCTAATCAGTTCATCCTCAAGTGTTTTTGCCAAATTTCTGTCAAGGTGTTCCTGAAATATCACGCTCACAAGAATTGGACGGACGGACAGACGGACAATCCAAAAACATAACACCTCCGGCCGCGGGGGCATAAAAATATGTTTGCACGTATGATTTATCATTGTGAGCCCCGGGGAAAGTGTTGCCCATATGCTCTGATAAACAGAAAGGCTTCTTGTCCTGTCCTGTGATTCAGTGAGAACTACTGAATCAGAGCTCATCTCTCTATGTATTGCGATCAACTATTTTATCAATAATTGCCTTCATATAGGAAATCTCTCTTGTTATACTCTTACATCTGCATCCATCTCTGTCTTTTTCTCTAAAGATGAAACTGTACTGTTTCTTGTTCCTGGAAGTGGGGCAGACCACAGCCCAAGCTCACAACATTAGCACTGACAGTCCCACAGTGTGTGTGTGTGTGTGTGTGTGTGTGTGTGTGTGTGTGTGTGTGTGTGTGTGTGTGTGTGTGTGTGTGT
>JBBPCS010029651.1:0-22816 GCA_037974645.1 Hollardia meadi
ACACACACACACACACACACACACACACACACACACACACACACACACACACACACACACACACACACACAATCAAATATTTTCCCTCACATTTTTAACTTTATTCAACAAAAATGACATGGCATTAAGTGACCCCCCTTTGTTTGATCACCATTCACATGTTGACCAAGTAAGCCTTTTTCATTTCTTCAATATAATCAATTTATTTCAGAAAAAAACAACAACTCTAATATGTGGGAATATATTTGTGTTCTTTTTTTATTTTTTTTTTATTTGTACAATCTGTGCAGCAAATTGGATATTTACTACCCAAATTAGGTTGTTGTATATAAGATGTTAGTATTGTGGTTTGATAGAAGTAATGCTTCCACATAATGATGAGCTGTGGGATGCTTTGTAATCAACCAGAACCTGGATCTTTAATGTATGTGTACAGACTGGACTGAGAAGAAGCCACAATAAATAGATAAATAAATATGAGAGGGGATAACATGACATTGCAGTAATTTGGGTTTTATAATTAGTAACACCAGTATCCTCCGTCAGATCCACTGATACCAGATACATGCACCTTCATTTGGCCATGTCACCTTTACACATAGTACAGTGCTGGTGCTGTACCACATGTCACCTGTCAACATGTGCATCACATACATTAATCAGATGGGTGACCTACACTTACAATTGTATTTTTCTTTACAGATTTAAAGTAATTTTACAGTAATATCTGACCAGATTGGGCAGCACGGTGATGCAGTGGTTAGCACTATCGCCTCACAGCAAGAAGGTCCTCCCACAGTCCAAAGACATGCAGGTTAGGTTCATTGGTGACTCTAAAATTGCCTGTGAATGTAAGTGTGTGGTTGTTTGTCTCTGTGTGTCAGCCCTGTGATGAACTGGCGACCTGTCCAGGGTGTACCCCGCTTCTCGCCCAATATCAGCTGGGATAGGCTCCAGCCCCCCACGACCCTGCATAGGATAAGCGTTGCTAGATAATGGATGGATGGATGGACCTTACCAGATTCAGAGTTAGTCTTGCAAAGTAAATGCCGCAGTTAACAATGCACCAAAACAGTGAAGCATTTTTTGACTTGAAATTTGGAGAGAAAATACTTTTTGAATTGTCGACAACACACAGCTTGAGATTTGTAATTGCGTCAAGAACCACATCACTCTTACACAAATGATGCCAAACAAAGATAGGGAGAAAAATGATGTCCCTTAGAGTGAATAAAAGCACTGCACATGCAACAGTTGTTTTGATATAGGAGTTTCGTATTGTAATCCTCTAAACCAGGGGTTTTCAAAGTCTAAGACTGTGGGCCTCCCTCAGACAAAGCTTGGAAAAAGGCGCCCCCCTTTAGTTCACTTGAATAGTTTCGTACAATTTCTGGATGCCTGTAGGATCATTTTGACCCAAGACACTCAACAGTTGAGCTGAGATAGCCTAATGTTGCTGTTTGACATGACTTGACTGCACCAAATACATTTTTAAAAAAAGGTTTGTCCTAAGGCATTTATTAGTTTCTGACTCTGGGAAAGTGGGCAAAACAATTCCCCAAAACTACTGTATATCTCACCAAATCACACACATTTAGGCTATTCTATGTGATCTCCTTTTCATGCCTAATGTAATAACTAATGTAATATTTGTTCACTTCCATTCTCTGAGCCTCCCCTGAAACTGTTTGGAGCCCCCCTGGGGAGGCCCGCCTCCCACTTTGAAAACCTCTGCTCTAAACGAAGAACGAAAAAAAAAAAGTTTTTTTAAATACTCAAAGTTAAATCAGATTCAAAAAAAAAGACGATTCTTGATAACCTTTTAGAGAACATTTAAATTTTTTTTTTTTTTTTTTACTTGATTTCAAATACTGGAATAATTAAAGCCTTATTTTACTTTTTCAATTAAAGCATGGGCTGAACTGATAAAGAATAGCTCACTAAAATGTTTTATTCAGCTCTTTGTGTACACTGGTGACACAATGTAGTTGATGGTGAATCAATGTACAATTGTGTACAAAAAAAAATCACAGTTTTACTAGTTGAGAAAGTGGCTCTCAACTATAATAGACTGAATAATGTAACTCGGTTGCTTTATAAGCCATCCAAGATATCCTCTGTTTGTGACCAAAAGGAATTTGAGAAGGAAAAACAATTGCCACTGCTGAAGGGCAAACTGTTTCTGGTGGTATGTTCAACACTGTGGTTGTACAGGGCATGCTTGAAAAGTATAGTGTGTGTTCCCGAAAAGAGTGGATCGCTCTCGGTTAAACCTCCCTGGATAAATGTCATGAAAACGTGTCTTATATCTGTGTTGATTTTGGAGCTATACTGTCCATTCTGTATTGCCAGAGTCTGTACGATTGTTTCAAACTGGATGCTGGAGAATGGCCAGAAATCAAGATTTTCCAGTAATTATTACCATTCATTCTTTCAGTTTCATCCATGGAGGTTTTGCAGTCTGCTTTCACTGCCTGTTTGCATCATTTTTCTTTTTTGTTTGTTTTTCCAGCACTATATATATATATGGTCTGTAAAAGCCATATGAATGTGCTGTTTTCATCTTGAACATATGGACAAAACAGATATATTTCACTTGATTATTCCATTATCCTATATTGTAATAGCATTACAGCCAAAAGGGAGTTTTAAAGACACATACTTAAATCTCTTCCATATTGCAGATGAATTGAGTTTATTCTTTTGCATCGCTGCCTGCTGCTTACCACCACCTTGTTTACAGACTGGGAACCATTTTCTTAAAAGCTTGATAAAAGTCAGAGAAAATAAAATAAAATAAAAAAAAGTTAAGTGAGTTAGGTCAATTTGAGTTGTATGTAATAAAAATGTTTTTTTAAATTCTGTAATTACATGATTTTCCATTTCTCTTTCCGTCTTCTGCCCTCCGTGCATGTGATATACATGTATGTAAGGGTGTGTGGGCACCTGCATGTCTGAAGAATAACCACTAGATGGGGCCACTAAGCTAAGCTACAACTTATCCAATCAGTTGATAAAACAATCCAGATTTAAGGACGTGTGCAATATGTTTTCTCAAAAGCAACAACATTGGTAAACAACTTGACATTTTCCTATTTTGTTGTGCAACCCAGTGTCGTACAAAGACAGATACATTCCCTTGATTAAGACCATACAAGTAGATTTTTGTGCATACATTTTGCACAATCCCTTTTTTCTTGCTCAGCATCCAGTTAGGGGCTAAAGATGACACTACAGTATATCCTGTTTGTATGTTTGTCTTCATGTAGGAGTGTGTGTGCACTGACAGAATGGTCATGCTTTGAAGTTGGCTTATAAATAGACTCTTAGAAACATTTGTTCCACGCTATGAAAAAACACACTTTGTGATAAAGTCAGTCTTTCCATAACGTGTAGGATCATACTTTCCCTTGGGCTGACAAATTGTACTCTCACTTCATTGGTATGTCTGTGATGATCTTTTTTTCCTAAACCAGCAAACTTCTGGAAATGGACACTTTTCACTGTTGCACACTGTTTATTGGTCACCGCGTTCATGTGGAAACGCTGAGAAAAATGGAACATCTGTGAAAAGGTCTGTGAAAAACACTGAAGGAGACTTTTTCTGTAAAATGTAAAGTGTGGTTAAAGCCTACTTGTTGGTGCAAATAATCGGGTAAAGCATTGTTTTGTTCCAATTTTATGGAATATGTTTCACCAACGACTTTACTCAATCACACTTCCATCTGATGCTACACTTTATTTGACAATGGGTTTGTTTATGGAAAAAAAATAAGTCACAGTACACATTACTCTCTTTTTACACAATGTTTACGCAAAAAATGTGGCAAAAGATAATGTTACAGCATCTGGTTTTTATCATGCATGAGTGGCTCACGGACTAGCAGGGTTTCATCAAGTGGACTGTGAGGCACAGAGAAATAATACAGGTGAAACAAGACACCATGTCCTCCGACTTGATGCCTTGAAATGGATGCATGGTTGTATTTAATGAGCATGAAGCAACGCACTGCAAGGCAAAAGCCCAGAGGATACTTATACAGTAAACTGTCCGGATAATAGATGTAGCTACACTACAAGACCAAGACACCTGAAAAAAAAAGTATAGGGACAATGTATGTTAGACAAATATGTCACCGTTGGACTTCTTATTCCCAAACAGTGGGTGTTAATAAGTTGCCACAACAGCCTCCACTCCTCTGGAAAGTCTTTCCATCAGATTTTGGAACCTGGCTGCAGAGATCTCTCCTCATTCAGCTGTAAATAAGAGCAACACACTGAGGTGGCACTGACTTCATCCCGAATGCGTTTGGATTGGTTTGTCAGAGCTCTGTGCAGGCCAGAATAAAGTTGATGTTGTAATGGGAGAGGGCCCAGGGACCACCCAAATTTGGAAGTGCACTATTGTCTTAAATATATATATATATATATATATATATATATATATATATATATATATATATTTCCAGGTATTTACATCTGGATCTGATACACAACTTAGAAGATAGCACATTTGTTTGAACCCACCCAATTTGTCATGTGAGCAAAATTACTGGAACATGTGACTGACAGGTGTGTTTTGTTGCCTGGGTGTGTCCTATTACATTGATTATTCAAACTTGCCTTGGTTTGTGGATTGATTTCTTTCATTCTTTTGAAAGCATTTGTTTAAAAAAAATATTTTAAAACATTTAAATCAAGGTCACTTTTTAGAATGCCACAATCACCTTGATTTTTTTTTTAATTGTTATTATCCAGGTTTGGTTACATTTTTACATTTTCAACCCGTTTAGAAGGGCAAGTTATATTATCCATCATTTGTTACATCATTTGCCATTAATTGAAATTAACCTTTCAAATGATATTCCAGTGGTTTTGGCATAGCATGTATGATGCATTAGACAACCTAGAAAACCTAGAAATGTTTGAAGGCAAACCTCACCCAACTCTAACTCCATGTTGGCCACAACAAACATTAATCATAATTTGTAGTGCATTGTGCACTTGTTCAACTGGGTTGATATGAATTCTCAACATTACAAAAGGATGCAAAAAATGGGAAATATGTGTCGGCACACGGACGATAACCACAGTCAATGAAACAGAAATGTAATAATTTTACCACCTTTCATGTTCTGTGTGTACACCCACACATAGTTTGTAAGTGAATCACACACACACCAGGCAACAAGAGGAATCTTGCTGTGAAACATCATCTGTGTGTTTGATTGCTGTAGTCACAGTTAGCCTGATCACTCTCTGGGTCCCACGTTGCAATGCTTCCCGGCACCGCTGTCAAAAACCTGATGGATGACTTTAATTACTGTGGGCTCCAGCACTGTAATACACACACACACACACACACACTTCATATTTCTGCTCCACTACATTTCAGATGCAAATGTTATACTTTCTACTCCACCACATTGTCTGACAGCTACAATTACTTTTCAGATTAAACTTTTTAATAACTTTCCTGTGCAGTGAAAATTGTGTACATGCAAATTTGGTGATTTAAAATTTGCTGTCATTGTCATATGCATGGTTCTTAAATATCTATGTTTACACTGTTTATGTCCCAGTAAATCCACTATGAGCCTTCTGTGCCACAGCTGCAGATGTTCTGCCCTGCTCCCTCCTATCTGTTTAAAGTGGAAGTTAATATTTTTGGATGGGTAATAATACTGTATATGGCGTGCAAAAGCCAAAACCCTTTTCTTTCGTGTGGCTCACTGAGAACTTTACAAGGATGAATAGACTAAATGGACTAAAGAATTGTAGGATTTTAGACAGGAAAACCTACTGAATAACTTTTGGTTTTATTTATAGTGGTATAGTGGCAAACCATCAATCATGTTCAGTCCAGATGTGAACTCGATAATAACACATATAATGTCAAGTTTATGTCCCAAATGTGAAGATGTTATGCTAGGACCCCTAAACTAACAAAATTAGACCACAGACCCACATTTGATAAGTTTTGTGTGATAAGATTTTTTCCTTATATATGTTTTATTACAGAAAGTGTATGAAACCCATCGCCAACATAGTTATACATTCTTTCATTTTGTTACTTTGCTGGGGACTCCCTGGAAATACCTTAAAAATTCCTAGGGGTTGACGTACCCCACCTTGAGAACTACAGGTATATAGTGCATCGCAATAAGAGCTTTTATTGAATGCACGTTTGATTTAGCCTGCACACATAGAGCGAGACTCTGGCATAAAGATTGTTTAATTTATTGTTTTTATTCATTGTTGACATTTATTGCTATAGCTTACTTTTCAGAACTATTATATTTGTTTGTGCATAGGTGCATTTTTTTTTAATTGCTCCAAAGGACAAAGACTAAAAGAGACTGAACGTTTTAGTGAGTGCACCTTAATTAAAGAAATTTCCATTCAAAATAATATACACTGTAATTTTGCATCTTCTTTTAAAAACTGCATCACTTCACATGTATTGTAAGTCCATAAACTTTAAGATGCAACTGAACGTTCAAAAGTTCTAAAATCATTATAAGTGTCTTATTTATTCTTTACAAAATGCAGGTACATCAACAAAAAAAAAGAGTTAACAGTTAACAGTATGTTATCATTGCACTTCATCATTCACACAACAACAAGCTGACATTCGCTGGAAGGACGATTAAGTTGTTGCCCTTGGAAGTGGTTCGTATTTCCGAGGGTGGTGAAATACCCCGGAAATCAGACTCTTGTCAAAAGGTATTTCAATATCAGAACTGTTGCAGAAAGCACAGCAATAAGCAGTGGCAGTTTTTCAGTGTTGCAAGAAGTATTCAGATCCTTTATGTCAGCAGAAGTAGCAATACCACATCGTACAAAAAAAATACTCTACTACATGTAAAAGTCCTGCATTTACTTACTTTCTTATTTTAGTAAAAAAATATCAGCAGCACATTTACTTAAGGTATGAAAAGGAAAAGTAACCACTGTGTGGTAAAATGTTCCTTTTCAGTGTTTGACTATTACAGTATAAAGGTTGTAGTTGCTGTAGTTGTTTAAGGCTGTATTAATTTTACCTTCTTTATATGTACTGTTGGCTAGTTCAATCTACAGCAATGCATCATATTCTACAAGATCATCGTGTTTGTAGTGTCGTCGTTTTCAGCTTTGTGGCAATGCATGTTCCAGCTAATCCAAGGTTTTTTTTAAATCGTTCATTTAGCTCAACGAGACAGACAATTTCCTCAACACATAAAGAAACACTTAATCCTTCGATTTATCAGGAAAATTCAATTACAAAATTAAAATAAATAAATATATATATATGTGTGTGTGTGTGTGTGTGTGTGTGTGTGTGTGTGTGTGTGTGTGTGTGTGTGTGTATGGTTTTCATTGGACATGAAGGGTATGAAATGTTGTAATCTGAAAATTTAAGCCGACAGACAAATATACAGTGAAGTAAAAAGCACAAAATTTGCCTCTGACATGTAGTGGAATACAAGTATTAAAATTGCACAGCATGGAAATAAAGTAAAGTACAAGTACCTCAAATTTGTACAACAGACACTTTTTTAAAGAGTGCCAGAAATACGACTGTACCTTATTAAATAACAGATACTGCTTATATGACAATTCATGTGCTGTCGTGTAACTCATCAATTTCCATATATGTATTGAACCAGTAACCTAAATCAGTGGCAGGAATGCTTGTACATTGACTCCTAAGCTAAGGAGCAATCTAAGGCCGAACCACAAAGTGAAATACCGGGCAGTGGTAATGAATGAATGAACTGTCAGAGGAGTGTTTGACCGCAGATTCCACCTCAGATAAAGACTTTGGACAGGGTGGGAAGAACTCATCCCTGAAATTGAGCAAGGCACTAAATTACCGACTGCACTAGTGCGGTTTTGGTTTATGCAACAGCCCTTAATGTGACCATATTCACATGTGTGTGGTATAGACTAGGTTTTGCCGAAATAGACGTTTGAATTAAAGGCTCCAACGATCAGTCCATCAGGCCTGCAGCTGTGTTTATCTCACATCTATGGAAAAACTGCCCCTTCCACATGCATGTTTTTCTCCATCCATAATATACAATGATGTCAGCAAACATTGGGCTACTTTTATGGTTAACCACAGGTGTAACCCTGGTTATACACGTCGATTCATCAGAGTGAAACCTCTGCTAGTGAGGACGGAAGTAAAATCACATGCTGTGGCAGCACAGCTGCGTTACGCAGAACGTGGGAAGGGATTTAGTCCCTGCGCTCGAAAGCCACCGCAACCGCCGTAGTAGTGAGAGGACGACTGCGTTTGTTTTCACAATTCAAAGTCACCCAATCTGAAAACCTGGGCAGCAATGAAGACACGCGCGAGATTTCCAGCTCTAGCCCGCGATGAATATGAATGAAGAATGACCAATGGTAAGTACAGAGAGCGTGCTGCGTGTAGGTTAAAAACTAGGTGGCCTGAAGTGGTGACGCACCAAATTAAACTAACATTAAACCTGCCAAATTCTCTCAGAATGACAGTCAGGTCAGTGCGGGAGCGACAAAGCACACATGCAAAGTCTACAAGTGTAAAGCAGGGTGATGAACCGTTTTCAGAACTTACCGGGAGCAGACTACCAGCGCATTCGTCCCCTTGGCTTCTCCGCCGAGCAACTGGGCTGACTCCAAGTTGGAGACTTTAAAGGTTTTCCAAGCAGGGGAATTCCGCATAAATAGCTTACCATCCGCCGGTCAGAAGGAAACTGAAACAGGTTTATGATTTACGGGAATTGATTTTGGGCTTACAGGAATTGACACTCTTGTGGGACTGGTTTCAAAATGATTATAATATTAATAGAAACAAAATATTGTCACAATTATACAGAATAGCCCTTTCAGGGTGTTATAGTAGCCTATTGTATTGATGGATTTAAATTGCTGATGCATTCACGAATAAGCAACTTTAATAATAGTAGTATTGGTCATGGTTTCGATTTAAAATTACACACTGTTGGGCATTGTAATGTATAACCATGCCTAATATTTTATTAGATTTGAATGCGGTTTGTATGTTAAATTGTAATCTACAAAGTAAATGGTCACTAAAGCTATTATATATATAAATAAATGCAGATGAGTAAAAAAATAAAAAAAAGTGCTCCACCCTCTGAAATGTAGTTGTTTAAAGTAGCATTGAACGAAAATGTTAGATTACCTCTAAAACTGAATGTACGTAGTTACTACATCACTGGATATATATATCTATATCTATATATAGATATCTATATATAGCATTAAGACATTCCTTTAGGCTATTGTTGCAATGAATTATTGTAATGGATGTTGCAAGGTCACTTAGGGGGCACCCAGCTCCATGAATAAATGAAAAACATTGCAATTTCCCTTTAGCTGATGCGGGCCTATATTTAAAAAAAAAAGAGACAACTGTCTCAGTGAGAGATTTAGACTGCTTTGATCCTGCAGCCATAAGGGGCACATGAACAAAGCTGCACTAAAATGAATGGATATTTAGGGCCAAGTGTTATTGAGGTCCCTTCCATGAAAAACGTTTAAACCGGATTACATGCAAACATGTTTTGGATCAGCTGACTGACCTCTCTGTCTCCCTTCCCTCTCTCCCCCACATTGTGGCCATCATCTCTCAGCCTCTTCTTTGCATCAGTCTCCTTGCTCTTCTGCTTCTACCTCTGTCTCTGTCCTGCGATAGCAAAAGGCCTCTCACAGAAGTTACAGAAAATTACCAGGCAATTGTGCAAACTGACCTCGAAAACACAGTAAGTAAGACACCAATTCTATTTATTCATATATATATATATACTACCGTATATTTTACCATCCTGCACACAATGGAAATATACTTTTGTTGTCATCCAGCAAGAGTCAAAAGGGTTACGGGCAGAAAATGGCAGCTCGAGGGATCAATGCCATCTCAGTCACAGAATAGATTCAGAACCATTTCTCTTCTGAAATGTCATCACTAAAGGAGGAGATGGGAATACTGTAAAGACAAGTCAGAGCAGCACTTATACAGAAGCTGAGACACTGGAGATCATGCAAACACCTGCAACCTAATATTAGGTATTAAATGTTAACCAGTTTTTGTGCATTTACTGTACACTCAGATTGAAGTTTTCCCTCTCCCTTTGTTGTTTTTATCCTTTTTAAAAAAAATATCTTGATGCTTCCTTGTTACGAAAGATGCGGCCAGTTATACAAGGAAAAACAAGGAAACAAGCTTGTGTGCATGCTAGTACGAAGTCTGAAAAAGATACACTTAACAGGATGAACGATGGCAATTTCAGATATACATCTTTAATTCACAAGGAAGCCCGTATCAAGAACCCTTCCCACTGGGGGCAATATGCAGGTTTGAGCGCAAGTGTAAATATAGTTTCACAATTTTAGACAAAACCAAAAGGGATCACCTACCACCTTCAAAATACCCCAACACAATGACCTAAAAACAAATATAAACAAAAGATTGGACTTAAACCTGCTGCCCTCTTCTGCAAAATCTTCATTTGTGTCACTAATATCTACCGTGGTAACGCTTTCATCCATTCAAGAGAGAAAGTATCGCAACCCTGCTGCAAAACTCCTTCTGCCCAGAGCTGAAACACAAGCCACAGAACTGCATGCCCAACAACGTGGTGAGTAATAATCATTCTCTAGTTGTCGGATAAAATGTTTTTGATGTGTGTCCTTTCCTTTTTATCATTAATGCTTGACATATCAAAAAATGTACACTAAGTGACCATAAAAACAGAGACCCTGCCTCTGCTGTTAGTTTGGTGTCTATATGCAACAGCATCTCTACTTCCAAAACCTCTTTACACACAAGAAGATTTAAGAAGGGGCACATAGGGATGGCAAACTCCCAAACGAGCTGTCACAATTCTTTAATGCTGAAAGGGGAACATTCAAGTATAATTAATAGCCAGATAACCAGAAAACCAAATATCAATCTCATTCAACAACTTTGCATTGCTCAAAGCAGCATCCCCGGCGAGGAGCATCCACCAATCATTTTGGCCAACTTCATGAATGTCAATCACCGTTTTGCTGCAGTCAGCTGTTACTTATATGGCCATCATGAGGCACAGCAGCTGTGATTATCCAGGCCGAAGATGGTCGACCGTGCTTACGAGCATGGGTCCCAATTTTTGTGGTCACTGAGGGTGTACACTGTATGAGTCAAATGTTGCGAATGACTCATATACCTCTGTTCTACAGGATGATATGAGCACCTTGCACAACCTAGCCTGCAAAATGAAGAATTTAGAGCTTTCCCACACAGACAGATTGGCCATATCTGTCATATCCTCAATAAATTGCCCTTGTCTTGATAGACCGGTAAGTCCAGGCACATTTACCTAAAAATGTAGATGTACATTCTTTTGTTGTGTTCTTTTCTAATGAAACTTTGGAAGGGGCAGCAGCAAGGTGACAAAATTCATTCTTTCAGTTTTTCTGTGTGAGATGTTGGCATAATTTAATTGGCAAGAGTCAGTGGAATGTTGACAGACTGCAGTGTTTCTCTCTGCCACATAGTGGGCGAGTCACTGAAAGGTTACAATGCCAGACGACTGTGTGATTGTACCCAAACATGACACTTTTGTTTCTTAAACAAGTTCACTTGGCACCATAAGCCACAGCAGAAAATGTACATTCACATTATACTTCTTTGTGCACTGCAATGAACAAACATTTCTGAAGAGACATTTGGAAGTAGGGACTAGAAATTAATATTTGGATGCTTTTTGGTTATTTTCAAGTGTCTTTAGCTGCCATAAATTGAGCATATTTCTACATTTACTTATTTGCTAGCTCGGTAAGATAAGTAAAACAAATTCTGAATTTAAATATTTTCCCCAAATTTTATTGGAAACCACACCCATGTTACCGCTGGATCAGTTTCATACTTTGTTTTGAACAGTGTAGGATCAAAATCAAATTAGATGATTCAGGCTCATAGTTGAGATCTGAGTCATACAGTGGAGCAAACCATGGCCTCTTCAGAGCCTCAGGGCTCACCAGATCAGCACAGCTTTAAAATACTGGCTGCCCCTTGCTTTTGATCAAACAACACTCTAAAAGGGTTGTCAGAGATCAGAATTTAATTTTCCCTAGAGGACTGAGTCTTGTTTCACTTTATGTTGACTATTGATAAATACACACTTTATGATTTAGCATTATACCAAACTGATGTTCATCAGAGGACTGAACTCGACACTAATTAGCACATTGTGATTGTGTGTTGGCTTTTATAATCCAGACTAAAGAACCCAACGCGAGGATGAAGAGAAGGAGGATGGCAACGAGAAAAAGGCGTAACGAGAAGAAAAAAAGCAAGAGGGAGACGAGAAGACTTTGCAAAGCCAAGGCAATCCTGTCTACCATAACTGAATGCTACCAGATGCTGAATAGTAGATTGATGGACAGCTGAGACCAAACTGCACATTCTTCACGTACAATGTAGTCCTTAATCAATTATGCAAAAGGAAGCTTTCACTTCATTTAAGCTGTCCGGCCAAGTACCAGTATATTTCTCTTGCAGCTGTTTTTTTATGACTACTGACTCTTTTGATAAGTTTCAACAGCTACACAGACACAATCTGTTAAGCCAAATGGAAAAGACAGTTCCAAGGCTGCCCCACAAACTGGACTCTTGCACACTGCTTGGTGCCAATTGTGTGCTGCATTTACTACCCACTACCATGCAGAATTCACAGGGATGTCTCATGGACTCCCTAAAAGGTGCACAAGGCACAGCACAAAGAAGCCCTTAGATGGCGGAAAGTGTATTCAAAAGGAACAAGGTTTTATACGGTTTAAAGTTGGAAACATGCAGCCAAAACAATTTTTTAAAGCAATTGAATTGTAATGCAATGACTTTTACTTTACACAGCGATGACCACTCAAGCACAACCAGGACATATTAAGCTGCTCAAATACTTTTGCTTTCACTTTGGATGAGAATAACTAGCCCTGACACATCTGGCATATCTTAAGCTCCCTTGTTTTGTTTTGTTTTCTGGGGAGTTTAGGCAGTGTGTCAAGTCATTTGATTAATCATTGTGTATGATTGACACTTTAAAAGCACATTCTGCCACAGATGGCTTAGTTCAGCTTACACAAGTGACACCATTCCGGGATAACAGCTAAGAAACTTTCCTGGCACAATCAGCTGGTGCTATGACCAAATATCAGGAATTGTATTGTAGTGTGGGGAGCCAAAATGCCAAAGCGGCACTTCTTTTTTTTCTACATTACCTTAAAAAAGTAATTTGTTGTGTTGTGTACCAGAAAAAAACATAGTTCTAGCTACCACTTTCTGTGCAGCAGCTATTTTCCTGTCAGGGAATACAAAATGCAATATCATGAAGCTAATTTTAGTTTGTAAAATGTGTATTTGATTAAGTCACATAAAAAACAATTATTGTATATGACACATGACATATGTATTCCAAATATATTTGCATCCAAAACAAAGTAAAGACGTTACTTTGTACCCCTAAATGACTGACAGAATTACAGGACTGTAATGATTACTATTGTCTCTCTTTAACAAACACTCTCACAACTCCATAACGGCTATCATCATAGAAATGTATTGATGGTGGATATACAGGGCATTATGTGCACAATCTTATCCAGGCTAACACACCTGTCCAGACTATTTCAACATTTCTTGTCATATAACATAAATATAGTTTGCTTCTTAGAACTTGGAACAAAAAGGAATTAAAGATCATCATATTCAATCCCTGTTAATGAATATTAACTATGCACCTTAAGCAGAGGCCTTTCCCTCTTAGTGTCTCACCTGTGAATCAACTGTGTGGAGTCATAAATAGTGTCTGTTATATCAAGCAGAGATTGACCATACCCGTACAGAGCATGTAAAATGATATGTTTATCATTTAGTGTGTTAGTGTATTATTAAATGTAAATACCTTAATGCATTGAATACTGACTCAATAGAAAGACTGTCCAGGAAAAAGCTACTGCAGCAACATATAGGTGCATTTAGGTTTCATACAAATCCAAATAAAAAACATTTTAATTAAAAAGGTGCAGTCATTGTTCATTCGGTAAAAATGAAAGGAAATAAGAAAATAAATAACTCATGACATTGTACAAAATAAGTGGGAATAAAAAGGTTTGAGAAAATGCTACATTTGTCTAGAAATGTCAGGCCTAGGATGGTAACAACCTTACCAACAGCTTAAAGGGAGCACTGATCTTTCATAGCTAGAACATTTTTGGACTGGTCCGTGTCAAAACAAGTTGATGCCTTTCCAAAATTCCAACACATTTCCTTTCAAAAACCACATTGTTTTCTTCAGTAGTCAACCATATTGCACTTCAATAGGAACATATTCTGTTTGTGAGGAAGCGGGTGAAAGCGATTTATGCAATGCATTTCAGGTCACGGTTGACTAGGGACTGACTGAGATAGAGGGGCCATCAAAAGTACCTATAATGAGTCACCTGATACTTGCCTTTAATTCCTTTTACACATTTTACCCACCTCTGAGCTTTTATCTATTGACTCGGCTCTGTAGGGCGTTTATTATTATTGTCCAGTGACAATAAAATTAAGTTTTTATAATACAAACTAATTTCACAGCAATAATGTCCATGTATATCAGCTGCTTGGAAACCGCAACAATAATGTGGGCAAGTCCAGCAGTAAGAAGGTAGCTACTTAAAAGCTAATGTGTGTGGGGTGTTTCTGTGTCAGCCACATCAGCTCACAAACCTTAATACAGTTTAACATAACTGTACATTAGATCAGCTCATCACTGGGATCCACCAGCCAAGTTAAATTGGTAACAAAAAGCTAAATTTATTGTAGATTTTTGTTATAACTGTTTTATGAAAATGGCAGAATTTTTACCATTTGTAAATTGTACAGTATTGAGCAAGGCTGCATAAAAAAAAGTGATTTCACCTACCTATGGAATGACCTCATCTTATTAACTTTATTTGGTTCTTGGTCTATAAAATGGAATGAACCAGTAAATTCCATGAAAACT
The DNA here is from genome assembly GCA_037974645.1 of Hollardia meadi. Taxonomy (NCBI): domain Eukaryota; kingdom Metazoa; phylum Chordata; class Actinopteri; order Tetraodontiformes; family Triacanthodidae; genus Hollardia; species Hollardia meadi. The sequence continues at coordinate 15,021 of JBBPCS010029651.1, forward strand.
AAACAGAATTTAGAAACACAGCGTCATCAGTCTGCCGATTGCATCCCTTTACTGCTGTGAAATTAGACCCAAGTGTGAAATCACAGATGGATATGACATTTTAAAATTTTTATTGGCTTTTGTGAAACCCTCAGCTAGATTGAGTAAAGGTGCATCCCTACGTCCTTCAAGTTTCTCCTTTTTCTGACCTCCATTAGATACACATCCTCCTGATGCCACACTCGCAGCAGAATTTTGCTGATTCAACAGGGTACTTAGTTCCACAGGCACGGCAGAACTTGCTCTTCATCCCACCGTTGCCTACTTCACTCACACCATCAACATCATTCCTGAGAAGGTGAACAGAGTTAATGAGGCAGCAATGTTAGCAACGTACAATAAGTTATTAATCATATTTTAGTGCAGAGCTGGTGATATTATTGATAAGAGATAACCAAAAGTTGAAGATACTCTAAAACAGCTTGCAATGTGAGATAGACGGTGATACAACATGCAAACCAAAAACAACTTCACACCCCTTTAAGTGGATGAAGTCAATGGTTTAGTATTGTGATAACAATAGGTAGGGGTATTAGTTTGATGATAAAATGCATACGCTTTCCTACAATGTCTACTGCAAACACGCCATTCATTCATGGCTGTGGTAGAATAGATTTATGACTGAAGGAATGCACAATTTATGCATCGACATGGGAGTTGACCTGTGAGGTCTCCTAGGCCTTCACACCTGGCATGCTTTATGTTGGGAGGCTCTGGAGTTAAAGATAAGACAGGACCTTGGAGATGTTCCAGATTCCCACAAGATTGAATGAGACACATTGAGAGTTTCCCACATTGTTTTGCTTCTTCCCATTTGGTGTGATTATACGTGATTCTGTGTGACCTGGGAAATACCGTATAAAGCTGAGCAAATGCAATGATGACTGTGTCAATGAGATCTTACGACATCAGATCTGTAAAGGCATTACTGTCTCCTATGCAATCAGAGCCTGAAGCTGCACAGTTTACATAATAATTATTGAGATTGTATAATTTCTGCTAGAACGTGCATATGAAAAACTGAATTCAAATAATATATAGTCAAATTTATTTCGAATTCTTAGAATAATTGTAAGTCAAGATATTAATTTTGTAAGTATGCAATATTTTCAGAGAGTTTATACATACAGGTCACAGATTGGGAACAGAATGGACTCTGTAGCTGTATGTAATACTCCAATAGACCACAAGAGGTGAGGATAGGCTGTATGGTGGTTGTTTTGTTGTGCTTTTCATTAATTCTCTGTGTTAGTGTTAGTGAACTGACCCACCTAGATATGCAGGTGTCTACTTTCTTCTTGTTAAGAGCGATTCCAGACTGAGGGTTTCTCACAGAGCCATAGCCAGAGCTCATCGCTCGGGTTTTACTTCCCACACTGAGAGGAAAAACATTAAGAGAAGACAGACAAGAATGCGTGAAAAACAAACTTACACTTGAGCTGCCACTGACCTACGACATTCACAGATGTGACATGCCATCAGTTAAGTCAGTTAATATCAATATCTTTTGGTCAACACACTTGTCAACAAAGGATAAAGTAGTTGTCAATGAAAACAAGCAGCACAGAAACCACATATTAAATGACTTGAGGATACTACATTAATCAATATTTTGTTGTTTTGTTTCCTCAATAACATGCATATGCAGCAAAGTGCTTCAAACTCAATCTACTCTGTGTACTTAAATGTAAAAGGTAAAAATACCCCATAAACATAAATATACTCTATTCAGTATTCAGTGTGTGCGCACTGACCCTGATGGAGGGCTTGTGAGGCCGGAAGGATTACTCCTCATTGATCCTGCAGAAGAGATCTTACTAGATGGGATTCCTAGACCAAAAGAGGGGGGGGGGGGGAATGAGAGTAATACAAAACCATGTGCATGCTACTGTAGTCAGGAGTAATCGTAGCCAAATCTCTGTCATTTCGCTGAAAAAAAATCTGTCGTAAATGTACAGAATTGTCAGGTGTGAACACGACACCCTGTGATGCATGCTGTGCCCTCACCAGTGGGCTGTCCGAGGCCTGATCTCTGGGGCAAGCGAGAGGAGGCTGAAGGGATGGTTGATACAGCAGGAGGGTTGGTCTTCTTTGTCTGAGTAGGAGCCTTGTACTGGAGACAGAGAGAGAAAAATAAATGAGTACATAATACAAATCAACCACTATTATCATGAGTGCAAAGCATCAACATAGTTGCTCTACTTGAGAGACACAGGAATAGGACACATAGGCCATGTATCATTATGCTGCAGCTTTCTGGACATGTGTATACATTTGTAATGCACTGTTAGTTCTAATATGTAAATTTGTGCAATAGTTTAGCTTTACAAACAGTTATAATAACATGTTTTAAACTGCTAGTAGGGAAGAAAATCTGAGAAAGCTATAAAAAATGGAAAAACTGACAGATAGTAAGAGAAAAAATGTACCCCGATGAGCAATTTTTGTCATCATGACGAAAAATGAAGAGATCTGAACCAAAATGTTTAGACCCTGCTGTTTTTATTGGCTGCCAAATTAAGGGCCCATGTCCATTTCCCTGAGTGCCAGCGTCTTTTTTCAATTGTTTCCAATGAGAAGAGAACTTTTCAGAAGGGCGCTCACCACAGACACTTCTTTTTTTGGTGACCAACTGTATATTAGATGGGGCGCCATTAGAAAATGGAGACGAGCTTGTTGTGGCTGTGTCCGTCTTTGCGCTTTATCAGACAGAAACAGAGACAGAAAAGACCATTTGTGGGAGCAGATCAGATGGATGCTGAATGCTGCTGGTGAATGCTGTGCTTTTATCACCCTACGAGTTGTAAGCTTGTTGATTTGTGCAATCACCCCTCTGTTAAGATAGTGTTAAGTTATCTGTCAAGCTAATGTCAATCAAAACTGACGTGTAGCATTGTTTTCCTCTAATCTCACAAGTGCTTCATACCAGTGCTCTCCAATGCCCTGCCAGTGCTTTTCTGCCAGGAAAGAATGCTGTGTGAACACAGGGCCTAACGCCACAGCCATGTGCCAAAGCTGTTGTTAAGTGACAGTAGTAATTCTATGCCTACTGAAAAGAGGGTGTCTCACCATGGTAATAACAGACAAGAAACTATTATGGATTTACATAGAACACTTCTTAATCATAAAGAATTGGCAGTAACCGAGTTAAGCATTGCCTGGCCAGAGTGGCTACACAGAGTGTAGTGTATGTTTTACCAGCACCCTCCAGATTTAGAAAATTCAACCAAAGTCAAGTCAAGTCAAATAATATTTTCCAACAAACACACAAATCGTCAATTCGTGTGGACAAATACACTGGTGCAGTCTGTGCATGTGTGTACCGGTGTGAGAGCAGGAGGCTTCTTCACGTCTCCTAACTTGCTCTTGTTGGGCATTCGGGCGGCCTGCTCCTGGCAGAACTTGATGTGTCTGTCAGCTGCATTCTGGTTGAACCTCCGCTGACAGAAGGGGCACTGGACATAGTCTAAAGACGAAACAAGTGGTGAGAAAATATAACTGCATCCATTATAAAATTACTACAGTAACATAAATCCTGTACAGAGACAAATGTAAGTACTGCTGTGTTAAGATTTGACTTGCTCTTATATTTTTCTTTTCTCTTGCAACTGTAGACTCAATAAGTTAGATTTTTACTAGTGATTCTGATCATTTCCACTTTGTTAGTAATGTTTTCTACTTTCGCTTACTTGACTGTCACCACTATCATTACTTGCAGACATATGAACAATCTAGAAATGAATCCAGAGCCCTGGTAAGCAGCTATTTGTTTGCAAATTAATAATTTAAATTGAGAAGAGTTTCTTAACAGTAGCCATCATAAATATAGTAATAATTTTTACTGTCATTCTTCTGTTTCTTGCTTAATTCCACTCTCTATAGAGCTACGTATTACCTGGGTCATAAGTAGGAGGAGGAGGTGGGGGCAATGGTCCCCCATCCTTTATGACCTGAGAGAGCACCTTGGCAGCCCGGATGGTAGCAATGAAGTCCTCATGTTTTTTGCGCCAGTTGGATGGCTTCTTAGGGGGTTCTGCCTGGAAGGGGGCAACACAGAGGAGATGCTCAATTACCCCCGTTTTTTTTTTTTAACACAACCTTAGACAGCTACTGCTGCTGTCATAGTAAACCTCATCAATGCCATCCTGATGTGCTGTCATTACTTAAACCGAATGTGTCCTCATTCGTCTCTCAAACTTAAATGATTATGTTTTCGCTTCACTCTTTAGGCCTGTAAAGTCATGTAATTGAAGTCACGAATGCAGCTGTCAACAATATGCTTCCTTCCGACACTCATAATAATGAACACTATGAACTTAACCTGATGAATTTTCAGCCTTCACATGTTGAAAAATGAATGCCCCGCAGTAGCGGAGCTAGGGGGAGCACGGGCGCCCAGGGCCCACTGTTCTGAAATTACAAGGGGGCCCACCTTTCTCAATGACCATGTGCTGCAAACGCAGGGGGAACTGTAGCCTGTTCACTGTCGGGTCGATTCCACCCCGTTAGTAGAGTACCCCCTCAGTAGGGCCCCAGCCACTCTGACTTGATTTGACTGCTGTGCGCATATTTAAAACTAGCACTCGCGCCCTCGCAGCCTCCCTGCCTGCTGTATTTCTGTTTGCCATGCTGTTTTTCGTTTTTAAAAAAACACGTGTTTTTAGGGGCCCACTACAAGTCCTCGCCCCCCCTGCAGTGAACTATTAGCTCAGCCACTGATGCCCCGTTTTTCCATAGTGGCAGTCTGTGTCTTATCTAAATCTGTGTCTATCTATTTGACAGAATGAGTTCACTGTGTGTCCTCTTATCTCCTTCTGTGCAATCATGATAGTCCTGCTGACTTCCTACTTCCTCCTATACGGTTACAGTCTTTCTAATCCACTAGACATGTTTGTCTGACAAACACAGGTGATTTTGAGAGAACTGAAGCCAATTTTCCTTGATTCCCTCTAACCACACACTATCTACAGTGTATTCCTCATTCTCCGAGACCTTGACCGCATGCTACATTTCTGTATAATCTTATATTCTGACAACTCGGTTAACATTCACCTATCATTTTCTGCTCCTTATTAATGTGATATGGAAGTGATGTGATACGGACAGAATAACAAAACAAATAGAGGTATGTCTTGTTCATGCCACCAGTAGGACAAAGTGAATGTGCAGCAGTGACTTGAAGCCAAGACAACAGGGAGAATACCTTTTTTATTTTTTTTTATTTTGAGTTGACATCTTAACAACTGCCAGGCAACAGACTTCAAAGTGGGCACAAAAGGATTAGTGAGTCTTGGTTACTCAGAGTGACCTTAAGTTCAGTGAGACTTTATGACAACCTCTATGAAGGTGGCGCTATAAAAAAAAAAAAAAAGCTCTGTGGTTTTAAGGTGAGTTGTCCAAGAGTAAAAGTCTACTAAGACAGGTTCAAACAAATTAGTGCAGCTTGAGAAGACAGAGGTAAGACTGTCAGCACAGTCACGGTTAAAGAAAATGAAAACATAATGGGATACATTTGAATATTGTCAGTTGTAGATTCTAGGATGCTAAGGAATATACCACAGCTTTAATGTTACGAGTTGACACCCTATTGACTATATGAATATTTAAGCCAATTCAAAGCAAGGAAATTTGTATTTATAAAGTCTAAAAAGGTGAGTGAATGGCTCTTGGATTTCAGCGGATCAACTCGGCCACTAGAAATCATGTATACAGAAAGAAATGACAAAAGAAAAAAAAAAAGACGAATCAACTTACTTTCTCAGTAGAAGATGAACTTTGGGACTGAAATACAAGTAAAAGTGATTTACATTTGGAAAATAACCTGCCAACACAGAACCTGAGTCCTAAATGGAGCAGCAAAGATTCAAAAGATTCAAAACATGAGCTGTTTACCGCTGAAATGATCAGCGATGATTGAACTGATATAGTAAATGAAGCAAATGTATGAGAAAACCCTCAAAATATCAGGCGATGAGTATATTTTAATATCCGATTCTTTTCTGGGTTGCAGTGACCCGAGTTAAAAGTAATTATAGCAATTATTCAGATGCAAAATGATAAACGGGGCTATAAATATGGCAGCAGCTCTGCTGTTTTGAGCTGTGTGGCCTAAAAATCTACTGCCTCTTCAATTGTGATATGGAATATTTACTGTATATCGAGACAAGCAATGCCCAAACCATTTGTCTAGGTCTTGTAATGTGTGTAGTATACACATGTGTATATGTAGAATATGTATAGTGTATGAATGGCTCAGATTAAATATAATTGGTTCATTTGTTTTCATAAAGGTAGATAAAATTTACCTTAAGTGTATAAAATATTTTAATAACAACAATGTTTTGAACAACAAGTGAAATTCAGCTAGTTTTTGTTAATAGACAAATTGAATTCTCTTGGAATTTGTGTTGGATTTCCCCCCATTTTACCTTCGGTTTGATGGGTTTCAGTGTGGGGATGTCTGTGCCCTCAGCTCTCTGTCTACTGGAGTCAAAAACTTTCCTCCTTTTGGTCGCTGACTTTTGGCAGATTTTAATATGCCTCTCCTGTAAAAAGAGAAAAAACAATACACCATAAAACCTAATATGCTTCTACATATTTTGGGACCACTTTCATCCTCCAAGGGCCTTTATTTTAGTTGTCATTTGGTCTTTAAACATAAATTTTTCACTTATGGAGAAATCAATATTTGCAAAAATAATAATAATAATAATTATAAATTACAGACATCTCTGTTGTACACAAATTCTCTTTTCTTTTTCCTGATACCAGAGTTTGTGACACATCTGCCTTTAACATGCAATCTGGTGATTGCCTAAGTCATACTGTGAAGACAACTGGTTTCTCACTTTGCAGGCAGCTTAACAAGATTATTTGCCCTAGGTGTCAAATGTGAGTTTGCGCCCTGGATGATGCAGAATGAACATTTTATACATACTACTCAGACAGTGTGCCGGGGACCCCCTGCCTTGCATATTTTAGATGGCTTCCTCCTCCAACACACCTGATACAAATGATCAGTCCTGCAGAAGTCTGATAACAATCTATTCACCCAACCCAGGACCAGGACTGAGACACTGGATTAGAGACCCATGATTTCAAATAAAATTTTAATTTAATAAGTTTTAAATAGCTATAGCTAGGGCTGTTCTGCTGACAGACACCCATGTATTGGTGTGAAGCCAGCCCTGATTTTTTTTATTTTTCTGGGTTGCTCAACGGCTTTTCCTGGCTCAAAATGGGCCTTTGGGGGCAACTACGCACGGAAGTGAGCATGATTGGTCCACATACAGTTAGGGCTGGGCAATATAGTTGATAAAGGTTTAATTTACTGCTTGTTTAACATTTGTTTGATAAATGGTTACCAAACACATTCAGAGAGGGTTTGATTTGCCATCTTTATTCACAATTATCATTCATCATTTTGGCGCTGATGATTTTCATTTGGAGGCACTAAACATTTATCTATGTTCGAAAGACCCTGGCTCAACATGATCACAATGTGCCTTTGGTGGCAAAGGTGGTGAATGCATGACCCAGGTCATGCAGAATGAACATCTAACACCTACTCGGGCGTTGTGCTGTGTGAATTAAATGCTGATGAACCCTCCTGTATTTCTCATTTGTCTTCCTCCTTCTTTTTCTACCTGATTCACCGTACAGCAGCTATAAATGAAGTCATTGACCCCGTTTTCACCTGGTATTAAAATCCGATCTGAGTGATCCGATCACAAGTGGACAGCTCTAAGTACAGGTGT
>JBBPCS010029693.1:0-22802 GCA_037974645.1 Hollardia meadi
GTAATTTATCTCTATGGGCTTTTGGACATTTTCAGACGTCGTGGACAAAGCCAGCTTACGCGATTTCAGAACCAACTAGAGATGAGAAAAAGGAGGAACAGAAGGAGAGTCGCGCGAATGAGTACGTGGCCATATGTGGCCTAGACCACCTCCGAATGTGGTCTGAGTGAGCGGATCTCAATGCGTCCTCAATGCGTCCTGGGTGCATTCACACCCGTACTTAGAGCTGTCCACTTGTGATCGGATCACTCAGATCGGATTTTAATACCAGGTGAAAACGGGGTCTTAGTGTCAGCGTAGAGCGATAAAGTCTTGGCGCCCCCTCAGCTAGCTAGTTAGCCGCTGTTCCATTAGCTTTATGGGTTTTATTATCTATATTTTAGTAGTAGAGAGTATCTCCTACAGTAGGAAAATTGATTTTTAAATTTGAACACTTAAACAGCAATTTATTTGTTAGCATTCAAAAGACTATAGCCTTTAGTAGCCATTTCCCCTATATGTTCTTCGTCTGTGCCATAGAGCTCCATTATTGTCCAAAAATTATTACACACACATCAAGTGAGCCAGTGTTGCACTTGGCACTATTGGTGTTATAGGCTTCTACACTGTCCTGTTTCCTGAAATATCTATTAGTGCACCAAATGTGGATTAATCAGCGTCTGAATACAGTCACTCTTTCTTCCTTTTTGAGAAAGTTGATAAAAATCACCAGCTGTTTGGAGAAATTCCTGAGCTTCAAGAGTCAGACAGTTGGTTGGTTTTAGTCTTTTCATTGAATTTGTTGACAATAACAAACTAGAATGCCACCATCCTCATTCTGTAGGGTTTTCTTACCTTTGGAACAAAGAGTTTAGTTTGGGTCTCTATTTCTGCTAAAAAGCCTCCGCTGAGGCATGCAATGGATGAAATTGTTGAATTATATTCCTGAAAGTACCATTAAAGCAATATTAAGTAGGAGTCAGCAATTAAGTAATAGGTATATTTTTATTGTGTTCTCTTGACAATATTCACATAACATTAGGAAATCTTCTCTTCGACAGACATTTTGGAAAACTTCATCTTGGAAATAGTCCAGCATTTGGATGGAAACAAACATGTTGATACCATCAAGATGCAAACGCCAAGCCTCTCATTTCTAGATTCACGATGTCAGACAGAAACACTGCATCGACACATTAGCACTTCCTGCCATAGTTCCCCGTTTCATGCCACTGGAATTCTTCACAGAGCCTAGTGAGGGCCAGCAGTTGCCGCCTTGAAGCTCTGTGCCACTCGTTCTCTTCCACTAATCACAAGGTTTTCAGCTGCGGCATTATGCTAACTTTCACTGGCAAAGGGGAGGGGCCAAGGGGCTGCTTTGATAAGTCGAGCATGGCGAACATGAATGAGGCAGCGACAGGCGAGGCAAAACACACATTCATTCCTCACACAATGCCGAGCAGCACTTTTAATTAAACCTTATCCAACATGATGAATAATGCAACAGCTTCCTTACAATCCACCGTCTTCTTTCTGTTGCTCACCACGCTGTGTTCAACCACCTCACCCAGTCACATGCATACATTAGGCAGAGGAATGGCAGAGAAGAAAGGCTCTGCTCTTTCTGCTGCACAACATAATAAATATACAAAATGTTTTAGAGTTTTGCCAATAGGGACATATAAGTGCCAGTGCATAAATGAGAAGAAATGGTTTGGATTTTCTGATTATGTGGCACACTTTGTTCAGAACATGCCAGAACTCACAGAACGGGAAGCAGCGAGTTGTACAAAGTTTACACATGTTGCTGTTAAAAAAAGCGCTCACGCTCCGAGCTAAAAAGCAGGTATAAGTTTAGAACTTGATTCAGCCTCCATTACGAGGGCAAAGGGCTCAATGTGACGCTAGACAAAGTCCAACACAACATGTTCGCCGTGGGAGAGAGACGGCCTCAGTGCATCAGACAAGACCAGCCGCTGAGAAACACATCAGTCCCCCTCTCCTAAACTCACGGACACACTCCTAAAGGGATAGAGAAAAAGGGGTGGAGGGAGGGTGACAGGGCTGAGAGGGAGGCGGAGGGGGGCTGCCGGTCAGAGAAAAAGGCAGCAAAAGGGATATTCAGAGCATTGAGGAGTGAAAGGATTGTATGGGAGAGTGAACCCATTACAGGGCAGACTGGCTGGGGCATGGGAAGACGCGGAGAGGGCTGCAGGGAGGTGCTGGGTTGTATTTAGCCCAGAGAGGATCAGCAGAGAGAGGCTTTGCCAGGAAACCTCTGGCCTCAAGAGAATCTACTGAACCCAGACAGGCCGCAGTTAGTATTGCTAAAATGGAAACTGCAATATACAATATAATTAAACGCAACGTGACTGTAAACAAACACTGTGTGTCTAATAACTGATTTGTTCCTGCATTTATTTTTTATAATTTAAGTGTCAGTTTGATCAAATTACAAAAAAAAGAGAGTTGTACTTGTGGCCAAATTTGAAGTTCTGTATCTAAAAGTCCTGCTGCAACATCATTACAATGGAATTTTATTGGAGTTATTAAATTGTGTCTGGGCTCCATTTTGGAGTTAACGGTTAAAACTGGTTATGTTGACTATGTTGGGTTATGTTCACAAAATGCTAATTTTTTGTACATATAGTGAGAAAGATGGCACACATATATTATACACTTAATTTTGTGTTGAAAAATCACAAATTTCCTCTGAGATAAGGTGCCACTGCACATTATTTGCTGTCGATGTGTAGTGTCGGAAACCATGTGGGAAAATCGCAAGAAATAAATTTTAAAACGAGCTTCAATAAATTTTTGATTTTAATGCATTTCTCTAGCTGTGTACGTATAAAATATTTAGGTTTGGGATTAACTAAAACATATGAGGTCCTGACAAACAGCAGTGGTCAGATGGGTAGAGTTCATAGTGTTCTGACCCGTTATAGAAGTGTTCAGAATTTAGTTCAGGAGCAAACAGCATGCACTTACGGAGAAGCATTTTAAAGAGAGCAGTCAGGAGCAGAGAGATGGAGGAGGGGGAAGAGAAGTAGGCTGTTTTTTTGGAGAGGAATGTGTTGCTGCAGCAGAGCCAACCAGCCATGGCCGTGTGCTGTACCAGCCAGTACCACAGCACTGCACGGCCCCGATAAAGCTTTGCACTGTCAGGCTGCTCCTGGATCAGATAGTTAGGCACCAGGCCGGGGGTTGGTAGGGTGGGGGGTTGTGGACAGGTGGATAAGGACATATTACTCTGGGAGGGCAACTTAAGGCCAGTGCTGAATGGAGTAATATTTTGTGTTCAGTCTTTTAAAATTTCATGCTCAAGTAAAGAAGTATTCAAAGTTTGATTTTACTTCGACTTTTGACTCGTACTAGGTATTTTCCATTAATATATTGTTATGCACATTTTTTTGTGCACAAAAAAAGCTGAGTGGAAACACCAACCTTTCAACCAACAGACTGTTGATACTGAATAATGTGGCAAAACCCCCGAATTACATTCACTGGCAAGCTTTTTAAAATCATGTCTCTCTACAGTATCTTTGCTTGGAAACTATGGTTAAGGTAACGTAACCAAAATATTTGGATAAGGTTCGAGACAGATTGTGGTTATGGTTTTGAAAAACCTGCAGTGTGATCCGAATCTACCGGTATATTTTTTTTTACCTTACTCTGATAAAACCAACAAAAGTGGATCAGTGAAAACTAATTAATTTGCTAATAAGCCCTATAAATGTCATCTTGTGAGGGAAGGAGTGATGAAATACCGTGATGTATCACAAATACTGGTGCTTGATCAAAGTGAAAACAGACAACTTTGCCCCCCTAACATTTCGAAGCGGTATTATTGTTGGTGCCACTGTCGCAAAGACAAGCACATCGCTTTACGTTTTCCTCAGGTAGCAACTACCAACAACACAGGACAAAAGTGTGAGTTTATCCATTCATTCAGTCTTTAATGGAGACATGAAAGCAGATAGAAATGGTGCCAGGCTGCCAGCTTGACTGGATCGTCAGTCAGCCTTCATTTTCCTACCTGGTGGCAGACAGAATTGCCAGGTTTATTTCTCTATAGCCATGAGATTTTACAATCCGAATTTACTTTCTGATATGTTAAAGCAAAAAAAATTAAAATAATAACTTGTCTATTGCCAGTGTAATAATGAAACCTCATCACATCCTCTTGAATATATTAGCATAAAGCGTTGATTCACATATTTTTCTGAAATTTTACAACCTGAGCAACATTTTAACACTAGAGAGAGACTGAGATCAACCAGGCACATGGTTTTTAATATTCAGCAACAGTCAATCCTGCTGGCGGAGTAAGAACACTTATCTCACTACAGTAGCAGGTCAACTGAACACAACTTCAAAAGGACATCAATTATCAGGATATTTCCTTGCAGTTTATCTAAACAGCTTTACCCCCCACTTCCCCTTTAACACTCCTCCCTTTCATGCACTGACATTCATTTCTTGCCACTCTCTTCCCCTGCAGTGTGGGCTCATGTATACTGGGCCCAGTGTTTTCAGGCCACTCATATACAGGGCTGCAGTGTGCTGTTAACATGCAGACTCCCTGGCAAGTGTATAATCTGCGAGTCATGTCCAATTTGGACAGAGTCAGTCTCCTGCTGACTTCCTGCCTCGGCTCGCTGATGAACGCTGGAAAAAACAGACCTGGTGTAGTGCAGTCACAAGACCCTCATGCTGTAGCCAACGAGCAGTGTGAGATGCCGAAGAATGACTCTTTTGGATTAAAGCTGCAACGTTTTGTGCTGAAAGCTGTATCATATATTCCTACCAAAGTAATTGCTGACTACCAGCGTAATAAAACTTTTATATTGAGTTACAAATACAGTCAGCCTTTAGAACCAATTCACGGCTGTTACAATGAATACATCAGATGGAAAACATCTAAAGTTCTGAGATGCAGTTGAAAGTAAGCAGATCTTGAGTTGAGGTTGTTTTTGTTTTGCCGTTTCCAGGGTCAAGAATAAACAGCCAAGCCCCCCAATAAATGTTATGAATTACAGTCCCACCTATAAATATCTTATAAATAGTTAAGCAACAGATGCACAATGAGGGAGACAAAGAGACTGTTTTGGTGGGGTTTCTTTAGTTACCAGTGAGGTAATGGAATACAATCAAGAAGGGCCGGTCTGAGCAGTGCATCTTGATACTTAATATTAAAGTTAACATTGTGTCAATGAGATTTTAATCTCCATCTTGATAAAGCCCAGACAAATATTAGAATTACATCTGCTCATGTATTAACATAATACACTGGGAATAAATTTTGCCATACATTCCTGCGTTGTTTTGTGGAGCCATTGTTAAAATAAAAGAGGACAATGTTATCTCATGGGATCGCCTACGAATAGCACGCCACTTGTATGTTCATTTCGGGTGTCATTTCACACATTTTAAGCTTTTCATGTGTCATTTAACGCCATTAATCCAAGAAACGACAACTACAATCGCAGTTTGGTTTGGTTTAGGCATTAAAACAACTTGGTTAGGTTCAGGAAAAAAAAACATCATGGTTTGGGTTAAAATCAGTTTAGTTATGTTATGTACGTCACGTAACTTACGTTAGTTGTGTGATGAAAGTTCAAAACATTATGTAACTTAATGAATTGACATAAATTAACAGCGGTCAATATCAACTTTCGGTTTCACACAGGATGTGACCTCCAGTCTCCTGGGTCAAGGTCCACTGCTTGTTTGACCCATCCACCACCTCTGCCTCCTCCAAGTGAGGAATTTCTCGCTCTTTATACTACGTCATCTTACATTGTTTTCTTTATTGAATTCACACCTAAAAAATTAATGAGAAAATCTTAATGCGAATTAGCAATTAGAAATGACTTAAGACAATGGTGTGTCATTCATACGCCATTTGGTGAGAGCAGACTTAAGAGGAAGCTTTATGTATAACTCAGCACTATTGTTTGTCTGAATACAGTCTAAAGGTACTTTAAGACGGCAAGCAGTCACCTCTATTGTTTCCAATAGAAAGGCGATGGCAGCTGTACCCTAAATTAGGTAGCAACAGTGGTAGCCAGGAGAGAGGACAACTGCCACTCTCATGAACCATGAACTTGTCACCATAGCTTACCATTAGCTCTAATACAGGAGCTAATTTTACTTGTATAGCCGACTTCTGTGAATTACCCACCAGTAGAGTGAACATTTACCAAAAATGCTCTAGAAACTCAAAGTTTGATCATCTGGTCTGAGCCAACATACAATGTTTATGATATTAGTTAGTTAAACTTGCTATATCGGGTCATTTAGACAACACTACAGTGAGCTACAGTACAAGCCACTCTATTAAACTAGAAGATGAGAATAGAATAAGTGGTAAGTGCAGGTAGTTAGTGGGATCGGATGTAGCTGGTAGCCACATGGCTAGACCTGCGCCTGGCTGCAACCCTTTCTAAACAGAGAACGCTGACATTGCTGAGTGGCAGACTAATCACCCACTGTCTGACAGAAGCTAATGGATCATGATATTGAACAGTTGATTGATCCATTTGCCCAAACACTTTGGTCCAAAACAAAATACCTCAATATATAATAAATCAGACTCTGATTAAATTTGGTTTATTCATGGTCCCAAGAAGATGATTTGCTATCATTTTTGATGACTTTCTGACCTTTACTGCCTTAATTATGCCAAAATGGTACTTTTGGTTACAGACAAAGAATTTCACAGACTAATATCTAGATTACCATGAAATGTTCTGTGCATCAAAGTCAATGGATTCATAACTTTTGTTCATCCCTTTGACTTTACCATTAGCACAGCTGTCAAATTTGAAATTCACTTGGAAGCAATAACTGCCAAAATCTGTCCCTATCTGTTTAAAAGATATCACACCCATCACTCTTCAGTCTTGCACCACCCTTATGCCCATCTCTGAACATAAGATCATAATCTGATGGGCAAATCACTTTGAAATTTGATTTAGATGACCTTATGACCTTTCTGACGCCACCCTCACAGCAAACTTTAAATCTCTGCACTGCTGCACAGCAGACCCTGAAAATAGAAAAATCATCAGTATGTTGTTTGCAATAAACATTGGAGTCACGAGGGACCACCAGAGGGTCTTCATACTTTGAATCTTGTTAATGAAAGCAGTATACAGTATATGTGCTCTATATTTGGCAAACTGATACATATGTATAGTTCTCTTATACTCTGTGAACAGGAACACACACGCACGCACTCACTTCACTCCTCACACAAAAGCTCTATCTGATTTTTATGGGGAAAAATGTACTGCTTTGGTATATACAGAATCAACGGGCCGTGGAGGGACAATCACATTCTTGCAGACTGTGTGTGGTGGCCATATATTGCAGGAAGAGGGAGGGCCATTTTCTCTGAGGGTAAAACTAGATGTCTTTTGGATAATGAGCATATAGGGGTTCTACATATTCATTAGTCCTCTCATCTTCATACCTTTATACCCATATTTTAATTTAATTTTATCAAACAAAAATAAGAATTAGAAGAATTATATACATATGTAGGGAACACATATTTTTACAATTAACTAGTTGCTTATGAGCATGGTAGTTAGACAATCCAGGATCAGCATCTTTCCATTCTTTCAGTCCCGTATTTGGCCCATTATTCGACACTGTTTGACAACACTTGATATATACACTTAAATTGACTACTTTGCTTATTTTCCCTATCAGGATAGTTATAGAACGCGTCTTCAGGCAGCCATCTTGGTCTCTTTCCTGTGGATAGATGGATGTGCCATAGATGTGCTTAAGTTGTGATGTTGAAGGAGCAGGATCGTGCTCATATTTGGTTTTCCATCAACATGTGTAGATGCATATGTTCTGTCACGCTTTATATCAATGCCCATTTGATTATCATTTATTGTCTTTTACGATTGTTTCTGTTTTCTTATGTGTAGTGTCTTGTAAGCCCATGCGCACTGGGCACCTTTTGATGTATGACATTTGCTCTTTATTAGTCATTATAAAACACTAACTCCTAAATTATTATATTGTTGTACATGAATTACAATCTTAATATGTTTTGATCAGTATGGGCATAATAAGGTGGTAGTACCACAAGAGTAGTCATTGTCCCATATATGGTCTAATCTTATGTAACAAAACACAAAACGACAAGTGTTAAGTGTTCAAATAACTTTAAATGAAGTCTTTCTAACTCTTGTAATATGTTCCTCATTCTAAAGTGAGGTCATGTTTATAATTAATTCAATAATAGTTTGACATTTATTAACCTAACTAAAACTACTACTGAATTAGTTATGAGCAAGACCTTGTTACATCATTTTGTGTTAGTAGCACCTTATACGGCCCAAACTGAGCAACATATATGAAGATTGTAATTCATACAAAATCCTTCTGACTATCAATAAGCAGCAATTAGGAGGTTGTTGAAGGAGAACTGTTAGTTAATGGCCTAATAGTTGTAGAATACAGAATAAGGCATTAATAAGTGCTTGATAATGACTAATAAAGAGAATATACTACTGATATGCATGCTGATAGGAAATTATTTAATGGTTAATATGTGTTCCATAATCTAAAGTGTTCCCATGTTCTAATATATAGAGATTGGACATTGGACTCAGGACTGGCAGATACTCAGTATTAAACAACTCATTTAGGACCAAGAAATAAAACAAAGGGCTGATGTTTGATGATCCATTTATATAACTAACCTTATTACTGATGCAGCTACACCACTGTTATACTTGACTAAAAAATGCCCACTGTACATGGAATGTCTCTCCATCTCTCTGTTCAATTAATCATGTACCTCTTAAAAAAAATCTGTTTCTAATCTAATGTTTTATTCCATTTCTAGTCTGGGCAATTTGTTCTTATGTGCTCAGCTTATGTCAGTTTTAAGAGCCAAGCACTGAAATGAGTCCAAATAACTTACAGACTGACGCCAGTTCAACAATTGCAGGTAGACATATTGAGGATAAAATAAAAATCCTTACAGGTTCACCATCATGCCAGAGTTCAAACCATCCAATGAATATGGTTCATTTGGCTGCCATTCTGAGTTTTCTCAAAGTCTAATTCTTTCCCTCCTCATTTTCCCCCATATTCAAAAGAAATAATCTTTTTAGTGCCTTGGCTGCAGAGACACAGAAAAATCAGAAATGAGCCACAGCGCTGCATTGCTTTGGCCAGCAAAGAAACTAAGCCAGATTTTTGAATCTTTATACCCATAAACCCAACCACTGACTTGATAAAGTTGACTGAAGTTAGTTGACAATGGCTCAGTCTCAGTCATTTTGGCCTATTGGTTTGAACAAGCTGACAAACTTGAATAAGCTGTATATTTCATGGAGATCCACTGTGCAGAAACTGTCATGGTTTCGGGTTTTGTTTATTTCCTTGTGTTGTATTTGTCATGGTTTCAGATTTTGTATATTTCCTGGTGTTACATTCTAGTTTATTTCAGAGTTTATTTCCTGTTGTGTTTTGTAGTCCCTTCCTCTTGTGCCTTGCCCTGCATGTCATCACCTGTGTCTTGTTAGTTTCCCCTCCCCCTAGTGATTGTCTGCTCCGCCCTGATTAGTTTCACCTGTGTCGAGTTAGTCTTGTGTATTTAAGTTGGTGTTCTTCCCTCTGTCTGTGTCAGTTCGTTGTGTGTCAATGTTTGTAAGTTACCTGAACTTAAGTAACCTTACATGTTACCTTGTTGTGCTTTAGTTTCCAGAGTTTCTAGTGTTTTTATACTTAGATTTTTTCTTTCATGTTCATGTTTTTGACCCTCACCTGCCCATAGACTTGTGAGTCTCTTTTAGTTAAATAAATCAGTTAAATATATCTTGTTTGCCTACCGTCTCTGCGCTTGGGTCCAAAACCTCCCTGTTCTCCAGTGTTTCCGGGACAAGCCGTGATAGAAACACTGATTAAAAACAGTGTAATGGAGGATAACAGTAATAATAATAATTATGTCACCAGTTACATTACAGTGCTCAAATCCCACATACAATTTGTGGTGTGATGTGTAGATCACTTCATCTTTGATAAATAAATTATAAAAGTATCGCCCCAGATCTCAGGTGGCTAAATATGTAGAAAGGTCCTCATCTTACCTGTACTTCATGTACCCTACTGGATGCCCTTTTGGTTAGCCCCTCAGAACTGAAGCTTGCAGGTACATGTCTATATTGGTAAAGTGATGGTGCTTCCCTACTAAGGCTGGTCATTGGCAGGTGATACCTGTTCTCATCCCAGGTCGAAAAAAGAGGTTACTCTCTTGGTATCTGTATAACTTTAAGTCTACTTGTGTTGGTAATAGTTTTGTAATTATTTTAATAATACCCAGCCCTTATCCCTATACTTTCTACTACCCACATTAGAATGTATATGACATGATGGATGTGAGGAAGAAACATGAGTACATGCATAAAAACTTGGACCGTCCTTTTGTAAACCATCTGGGCTCAACTTATTATCCCACAATGCTTCAAATCCCACACTGACAAAGTTAAACTCATTAGCATACTTTATTTGACACTAATTCACTCAGCTGAGACAAGACGCTCCAGATCTGCTACTGTAGAGGAGCTGTTGGCTGCACCACATAAGAAGGAATTGGTTTTTCTTTTCTTTTTGGAGGAGCAAAAAAGGAAGGAGGTACATGTGCAAGGCTCATTAGGGAGAGCCATATGGTGGAGGAAAGAGAAGGAAAAAAACAAACAGGGAGACGGATGGATGGAGTGAGAAAGGTTCGGCACTTCGTCTGCGTCTCTGGAAAACATCCTTCATTGTTGAGATTTGTTTACAGCTGTTTGGAGGAACCTCAACTCACTGCTGTCACATCATTTTCTCCTCCTCTCTGCATTTCTCCATTTTTTGTTTTGTTTTGTTTTCCTCAGAAGGGTAATTGTGTGCGGAAACTGAATATATTTTTCATTTAGAGAGGAACTGAGAGGGTTCTTCTTTATGTACATCTGACTGACTTTATGAATGACCATTACACCACCAGAAATATATTATACACAGAAATATATTGATAATCTTCTTATGTTACCATGAAGGATGGAGGGCTGAGAGAAAACAAGGCGAGTGTCATTGTGACTCGAAGGGAGGCTTATGATAATGGGACTCAGCTCTCCTCCTACATGTCAGCCTGATGGCATCTGCTGCCCCCACTGATCAACAAATTATACATGAAATCAATTCCTGCACCTCCTGGAGGACTCCTCCCTCTGTCCTCCTCCTCGTCTTCTGTCCTTTTCAACTCCTTTTTCTCTGTCTCCTCCCTGCTTCGTCTTCATTTTTTTCCCCCTCTTTTGTCCAGCTAGGAATCGTCCTCTCATCTCCTCTCTTTGCCTCTCACCCAAGTGGGAGAAATTTGAACCTAGAGGGAGCCGTGAGGCGAACACAACCCTTCTCCATCTTCCTCCTCCT
The DNA here is from genome assembly GCA_037974645.1 of Hollardia meadi. NCBI lineage: Eukaryota > Metazoa > Chordata > Actinopteri > Tetraodontiformes > Triacanthodidae > Hollardia > Hollardia meadi. The sequence goes on from JBBPCS010029693.1 coordinate 11,425, forward strand.
ATTCCCATTACTCTCGCTTTTCTTCTCTCTGTTTTCTTTTATCCATCCTGCCTAACTGTGCCTCTCTCCTGACCGTCTGATAGAGCATGTTTCATCACATCCAATCCCCTGACCTGACAATCATCTCCACACAGTGAGGGAAAAATAGAGTAATACTTTCTGTGTTTGTAAATTATTAACACTACTACAAATCACATCTATACCAATGTTACTTCCATTATAGTCCACTATAGAATAACTCAAAATTCACAATTGTCACAATTGATACTCTTACTGCTATTGCAGTACTACTGCTGTTACCAACACAACTGCAGTGGCAGATGTATGTTACAGACTTGACGTGCAAAACCTACCCAGAACGCAAGGTGTATGAATTAATTTTCAGTGAATAAACAAGAACATTAAAGGTGATCTAATTTGTTGATCTGATTCACATAAACACTGGCAATTAACAGGCAGCCACAGTCAGAAACAGCAGCAATACACACATAGTTAATACACTCTCCATCTGCTTCAAACAACCCATTTTTTTACTGTGACAATGATGATACAGCACATGATCAGAGCTGATATAGAGTCTACTGAAATCCACTTGCGTATTACACAAAATGACACAGATCTGAGTGGCAATCCAAGGGAGCCTGACCTAATCTGTCTTAGACCCCTTTCACATTGAACCAACTAGAATCAACGCCTCGTGGTTGTATGCCTCCGCGCACCTGTGAAGTTGCAGTTTACATCCATGTCTGTCCACACTCATATAATATATGTAGTGCTGATAGAGAGTTTGGTCACATGGTGCAACAACAATCACCTGAAGTTCAATATCAGCAAAAACAAAGAGCTTGTGGTGGTCTACAATGCTTCAAATATGGATGTTGCTGCAAAGAAGCTCTTAACTCTAAATTCTAAATGTTCAACCAGGCAGCACAGAAGATCTATACAACCAGCAAAGTTTGTGTGAAATTTTGAGATAATTAGCATATGAGTTTTTGAGTTGTGATTAAAAATTTGTTTCATAGGTCACAGTGACCTTGACCTTTGACCTCTGACCACCAATAATGATGGACGGCCTTCAGATTTTTCCATCATTGTTTAAAAAATTCAGTCAATGACGGGAAATACGAACCTCTAATTAAATATTTGGACTTGGCGCAACCCTGGTTCAACGTTGGGTCTCGGTAATTACGGCACAAATGGTACCGAGCAGACCTCTAACCCTACTCAGAAGTGGGACCTGGCCATTCTGCAAGTCTTGACATTCAAATCCGGACCCTGAAAGTCCTGATCCTTGGGTTTATGTACCACACATGTCAAAATGAGTCATAGATAACATAAATCTGCTTTGAATTTCCAAACATCTTCCATGGTAACACATGTATCGCCTTGACAAACAACTATTTAAAGACATATTTGCCAAAGGATAAAACCGATTACCTCATAAAGGCTTTCGATGCAAGCTCTTTCCTTACAGTAACCTGTCTTCCTCTTTCCTCCCTGCCTGCATCTTTACAGATAAACTGCTGGTATATCAAAAGAAGTCATGCCATGCACTTATCAAACATTCATTTAAAAGCAGAGGCTGAGGATGCAGTGGACCCTACCACCGGAGATCATTGGTATTGGACAATTCTGATAAACCCCTGACATCCTGACCTCCACACCCTCATTACACTGCTCACTTACTTACCTACATTGGCTGTGAACATTAGAAATGGACGTAAATCGTGAAGTGTGGAATCGTCCAGTAAGAACATCTTTCCTAAAGATACTGAGCTGGTTTATCTTCAGTCACCTTGCATGTGATTTTTTTTTTTATAAACCACACGTCAGCAAAATGACATCCAGCTTAGAACTGTGGGACTAAAGTTGGTGCTGGCAAATGACAGAGATACTGCATGATGATTTAGGAAAGGAGTGAAGAGAGAACGATAAGAAGTGAAGATGAAAAGAGTGCAGCCTGGCAGCGCATTTTAATCTGAACTCCATGCAGCCTTTGAGAAGTTAATATTGAAAGAGGCACAACATAAATATCTCTTCACATAAAATATGACACCCGACCGCTGCTCCTACTCTGTGCACGTTCACGTTTCATAATGAGGGCCTGCAGTGCAGACATCATGGCCATAAAAGCAGGATGTGAATGGTAAATAAGGTAAACAGGGGTGGAATGCGACTGCACACACACTCCAACAAATTCTGTCGAGCTGCCGCTGTAACATCTAGAGCCTTCGCTGTGCTTTTCCATGAGGATAAGATGAAATGAAAGCGTACATTACTGGCAGGCACTGAAGCTGTAAAGTTATAAGAGGCAGTGGGAGAGTAAAACTGGCTGATTTTACTGAAGGCTCTCCATTTCTCAAGGCTATGCCTCTGGTTATCCTTCCCTCCCTCCCCACCCCCTATTTCCCCCCTCCGGCTCACAGCAGGGATATACTTTAAATCACTTCGTCCTCTACCTAGAAAAACTTTCTGACAGGTCGTTTTGTGGACGGCACAAATCTATTTCTTCCTGTTACAGAGCCAAAAATATTCTTTTCTGTCCTGCTGACTTTGTAGGTTTTGGACAGTGATGGCTTTAGTGGAAAGACACCAGGGTAGAAACACACCAGGAGACAAACAGTGCTTTTACTTTCAAGAGAAACGTCTGCGCAGCTCTGAAGCTTCCCTGCATTTTATCCCCCCAAAAACTGTAGCATGGTCACTAGGACGATACCTTAGGCAAGTGTGTGTGTGTGTGTGTGTGTGTCTGTGGTTAGATAAATAGTTGGCACCTCTACATTCTGGACACTACAGTCTGCCTTTGCCTGCAGCTGTTATCTTCAAAGCGACACAGTGATGCTCCAGGGCCAGAGTGTCCTGTCGCCGACCTGGGATGGCAGACTGCACAAACGCACTGTAGAAAGGCTGCTGCTTTGTGTGAAGCCCGGCCACGAGACCAGCAGAAGCACAGAACAGCATTCAACCACACGGCATCAGCTGGCACAAAAAATGTCTTTCGGTTTGATTTGAAAAAAATGAAAGACGTTGATTTTTGTTCGTGAGCAACGCAGGCTAAGAAGTAACAAGCTGGATAAACAGTCTGACATGACTTAAAGAGAACAGAAAAACACAACTGCTTATTTCATCCTGATTTTGTGCGGCCCCTGCAAATAATGTGTTATTCCTTCAAAAACAAGTAGCCTTTTTATGCCATTACTGCAAAAGGTCTGACTAACACTGGAGACCAGTGTTTGCATCCCATCTCTGAAGTACCATGGGATAGCAACACCAACAGAGTGTGAACGAGATTGAAAAGAAAGAGTTTGAAAGAAATGGAGTTCTGACTTTCTGACATCCTTCAAGAACCCCTCTGTTACTGCTGTAGAGATGCCATGCCATTTTTGTAATCTATAGTCTATGATGTTATTTATAGCACATACGTACATCAGTGCTTCACTTAAAACTTAAACACATATTACCATTATGATCCACGATGGGAAGATAAACAAAACAATAAAGAAAAATAATCACCACAGTACAGTAGTTATGGAATCAGCTTAGCATGTTCTCTATTTTTTACAAACTTAAAACAGCATTACTTTTTTTGGCCCATTTTCCTTTTAAAATATGATTAAATTCTTGTTTGGACTGAGGCACTGAGCTGTTGATTTTTCTTCTTTCATGTTGCTTTTTGCTCCCTGATTGAATCAGTGTTTTATGCTTTGTTATGCATTCTGACTGTGAGCATGCTGCGTCCAATTCTTCACACACTCTAGCCTTGAGTAGCACTGAAGTGTGTTGAAGCCCGGAGACAGGGCAGCTGTCTACCACTTGTTGTTGGGACTCGGAGTTGAACTGTGTGGTCACTGAGTGGATTGACGGAGGGAGCCATTGCCTACCCTTGGCACCGGGTTGCATCAGCTAATCTTGTGAATAATGCAGAATCATGAATACTGTGCAGTGTAAAGGAGACCTGCCTTTCCCCCCCACCCGTCTTTCTTCTCTTCTCTGGCCCTGCCTCCATTTTTTTTCCAATCCACTTTCACAACACCTCTTTCTGGTTTTTCTCTTTTCTCACCACAAAAACACTCTCCCCTCCCCTTCCTGCCAAAATCAAACACTCCCACTATTTCCCCCATCCCCTGTCACTCTCTCCCTGTCCTTTTCTTTTCCTCTCTGGCCACAGCGGTGACAGACATTGTATTACTGTAGTGTTGCTGTGTCTCAGTGCGGGCGAGTCAGGCCCGGCCTTCACTCTCAGCTCAATAGCTGCCCGGGTTTCCTCAAAGGCAGCCATCCAGCCAGCACAAAGCCTGCCCACTGGGAATAGACCCACAAAAGAGAAAGGGGCTGCTCGCCTCCTTTGCTCTGCTCCGTCTGAAGCGGCCTGCCTCCACCACCTCCTATAAATAATACAGCGCTGCCTCAACAAAAAGAAAGCCTGGCCTGCTCCCGCAAGCTCCTGCTTCCATCTCTCCTTTATTCCCTCCCTCTGTCTCCCCCCTGTTTCCCTTCGCATCACCTCTTTTAGCTCAGATTTTACTAAATCAGAAAAGCACTTAAAGAATAGGCTTATACACATCCAATTAAAGGTGTTATGTGTAACATAGTTGATTGTTGACGCTCATTCCCAGGTCGTCAAATACTGACCCTTGGGTTTGGTGGCCGGCTTGACCTACCAACCCAAAGTGTCAGTATTTGACGATCCAGGAATAAGACTAAATATCTTCCACATTGCTCCTTTAAGTATGACATTAAATAATGTTATTAATTATACTTTGATGTCTTATATTACCCATGCACTATGATATAAGTAGTGTTACAGGAAATACTTGTTTCTGATTGGCTGGCAGGTAGGACAGGTGAATACGGTAAAACTTCTAACTAGTCAAGTCAAATTTTATTTAGAGCTAATTTATAGCCAATTTATAGCACCACTTGCCAACAAGTTATCTCATGACACTTTACATGTAGAGTAGGTCTAGACCACACTCTTTATTATGAATTAATTTAATCATTAATCATATTCATTTAATTATTAATCATGATCAGAACTAGTAGATATCACCATGAGACTTTTTCTTTCACAAGTTTCCTTAAAATGTAAGCTATGTTTAAACATGCAAATTAGTTCTAATTAGTATAGTAATAGTATAGTATAGTATAGTATCTTATTAAATATGCACACAATTTCAAAAATGCCCGGAACAGAAATCTGAACATTGGAAAAAGCCAAAATTCTTTGCCATTTTGTTGACATATTAGTGACATAAATAAAGATGGACAACGCGTCTCCAAGCCAAAATATCCTGAATATACGTGCGCTGCCATCTTGCGCTGGTGATGTCATTTTGAGTCTGTGCAGTAGTGATTGGACGGTATCGAGTTCCCACCCATACAGCTGCAATCGCAAGCAGGGCTCAGCTGTCAATCATGACATTTCACCCCTTATAATATCAAATAACTGGTCCAAAAAATGAATGCTTGAACATCAGCATGATAAGAACTACCTAAAATGACAGAAACCATATTTGGGAAAAATTTATTTGATGTGTGTTTTTTAGTTTGGTCCATGTCCCATCTGCTAACATGGAGGGCGAGGGATTTATGACCTATACTGCAGCCAGCCACCAGGGGGCGATCAAGATGTGTTGCCTTCACTTTGGGGAACTGTTATGTCGTCCATCTTTATTTTACAGTCACAATGTCACATATTAAAGTCAAAGGTTTTTGCCCCTTGAGAAGGAGTTTTGGATATTTTATCACTCCATAAATCAGAAAATACTGGAATGAATTGTTTTAATAAATCAGACATATGTCGGTTCTATTAGCTATAGTCTGAAGGTCTATTTGAACACCTCAAAAGTAGCTTAGGTTAATGATTTGACCATTTTTCTATATCATTACAAAAAGTTTAAAAAGCTGCAGGTAACCATAGCAACAATATTTAAGGTTATTGCTATTTTTGTATTTTCCATAGTAGGAAAAGTAATCTAAGCAATGGTTAAACCAAATACCAAAAAATGTCAGCAAATGTGTGCTTTAAAAACAGACTGCATCTTAGTAGGTCATGATACGCTGGATGAGTGACAGCACACCAAATCTATGGAAGTGCAATACGGAATTGATGGAATATCCCTTTAACTAGATGCAGACCACAATCTCTGGTATTCAGGTCCTGCGCTTTTGGGGCTGCTTTGCAACAAACAGCATTTCAAAACATTTAAACTGTTGGACAGTTGTCGTTTTTTTAAATCATACATCAGACTGCTATGTAATAACTTGTGTGTTTCCATTACTAATGATAATTACTCCTTACTTACTCACATATTAAACATACTATTTTACTCTAAGGAAGTACAATAAACACAGCAATGTTGTGCATATTCTGTACAATTTTGCTACTTTTTCTTTATTTTTTGTAATTTAGATTTTTGTAAATTATAAATAACTCATATTTGAACCCAATTCAAATATGTGCGTGAGTTATGTTTGTGGGAACGCATGAATGGCTGTGTGCATGTGTAATGCTGTAATTTGTCAGTGTATTAATGTGAACATGTGCACAGGGATTAGGCTGCTATCAGTGAGGCTCTCCCAGCCTGTCAGGCTTTAGGACGGGCCTGGACAAAGAGGCTGATTTCAATGTAAATGCAGCAGCTGAGAGGACACAGCTCTCTCAGTGGGGTGACTTCCACCCTCTACACACACACACAAACACACGCACGCACGCACACACACACGCACGCACACACACACACACACACAGAAACACCATGAGCCTTCAGATCAGGATACGCACACATCAACATATTTACTGGAATAGTAAATTGGCAGTACTCATTTAAGAAACAACAGATTTGTAAAGGAATCGCCACCAGATAAAATGCTGAACATTCTCTCTTGGAAATGATTAGTTGAAGATTTTGAGGCGTCTGGTGTGTGTTTGCACCTGTCAGTAATTATAATCTTGTCCACAGCGCTGTGTTGTGGCCCTCTGCTGGCCCTCACAATCCCGAGTCCATCATTAGGCCGACTATTATCCCCATGCCTGGCCTCTGCACCTCTTATTACATGCAAATAGCCAGGCTTTATCTGAGTAGTGAATGAGACCCCCGCCTCTAAAGAATGGGACCCTCCTCGCCCCACTCAAAGCCAATCCTCCATCTTTTACTGCATTCTTTGCTTCACTGCAGAGAGCACAGATCTCATGGTGTTAGTGTTAAAGACTGTGGTGGTTGGCGGGCTGCAGATTAGTGTTGGACTGAGCACTTTCATATTTATGCTCTATTTATATCATTATTTCATACCTCACTTTTCAATACTAATTTGACTTTTCAGACATTTTTGGTACCTTTAAAATGGTAAAAAAAAAGAAGACATTTGTTGATTGTTAAAAAAAAATTATCAGCACATTAGCTAGACTACATGTTATAGCTAAAGAAAAGGCTGTCGAAAGAAATGGCAAACTAGCAACAGACAATGCGGGCTTAGTGGGGATAACTAGCTCTTAATTAATAATATTTGATCTCATAATTTTGACCTTTGAAGTTAAACTATGTCATGACAATATTAGCCTACAGTATAAAATATTTAGCTTACCGTCTCGTTATTTGTCTTAATAAATCTCTTTATTTTATTTTACTGACTTTTTAAAATGTATTTCTAAACTGGAATCTATTTTGTCCTTTTTCTGACATAAATGGGCTTCCATATTTTGTAATCCATTGCATAAGATATTTTGTAACACGTGTGCCTCAAATGGTATTTATGAGTTGTGTGATGTACAGAAATGTTTTGTAAAAATGGAGAACTCAAGGAAATAAACTCAGTTTCTGCTCTTCTTACAAAAATAATGAGAGCTAATTTTGTTATTAGTTGTCTGAATTTGTTTGTTTTTCTATAAATTTGAAGTTACCCTGCACACACGTTTTTTAAGTGTATAAAAATACTCTGCTATGCTCTTTTGTTTAGCTTTTTTTCCCCCCATTTTTCAATAAAAAATTCTGAATCTATAAATCATAGGCCTCTGGCCACACCAACCACCGCTGCGTTAGGTTGACTGGTGAAAGATCAGCTAGCATCAAGATGGCTAGTGTTAGAGGAAACATGGGAGAGATTCAGCCATAACGTTACATGTTTGAGCCTCAGTCAGACCCAGACTCAGATGAGGAGTCTGTTGGGCACCAAAATCGGCAACTAGCAGACATATCAGAATGCTAAGTGTAGTTAGCATCTTTTGTTTATGTTGTTTGTTAGCTTGTAACTGGCAGTAGCTGACACAGCGTTAGTGGTTGTGAAACGTACAATAATATTTGCTAGCCAAACACGTTTGTACCATTTTATATTAGCATTTTTCTAGGGGACATAAACATAAGTGAATACACATTTTTGAGTGGAGGGGATCTTTAACTACTTGAACAACATTGGAACTGAATTTAATTGTCAGAAACATTTTTTTTCTCCCCTGTTCACACATTTTATAAGAATCTCTAAATGGTTATTGCAGCCAAATGTAATGTTCTTAGCATGCTAGCAGCCCTCAAGAAAGACACAGAAACACATTCTTCTTCTTTTACAAAATCAAAGTGTGGATCACTATGATACAAGGCACACAGCTTGCACTTTGCAGAGGGTATAGAGAAAGAACGCAATTAAGCCCCACACACCTCAGAAAGGACAACAATTCACCTCTCTCCATTGACTTTGTATCACGTGAAGGTGCCTCCTTGTCATTTCTGTCTGCTAGCAAACAGAAAAACGCCTAAAAGCTGCTGTGTGGTAGGATGTAACAGGGTAAAGAACCATGAACTATGGTTTAAAACCGAGCCTTTAAGAACACCCTCCTGACACTCAGTATGTCATTATGTGTGCAGTAAGCATTTTGAATAGTAATAAGTTCTGCTTAAATACTTAAATACGTTTGTTTGTGTTCTTAAAAGTGTTATTTTTGCAGGTGGTATGTTAAAGAGAGCTTTTTAATAGGCATGTTTTAGTGTTTGGGCACTTGGTTGTATATTGTGGCACTGATTGTTTTCCCCTCCGGTGGCGTGTTTTTCAGAGTATGACACGTTGCACTCAGTCTCTATGCTGTTTAATGAAAAATATAAAGGGCTAAACAAAATGTACATATAGCAACGCATTCACTGCAACACTTGGTCAAACTCCAGCCATGTTAAGATATAAGACTTTGAAATTTAAATGAAAAAGCTACATGCTTTTGCACCAGCAGTAAGCATGTTCCATTGAACCAGTTAAGATCTGTTAAGATTCTGTATGCTGTCATATTTTGCTTGTGCTGCTGCTGTTTGTGTTTGCTTCGTGCATGGTAATGAGCACATACCTGTCAGGCAGTCATGTGCAGGATGCTGCCTCAGGTCAGTGTTTGCTGCCAGAGGATGCCTTTCCGTGGCTGTTCCTTCGTGCACACACCTGTATGCTGTCCCCGCTCTCTGTCTGCAGCTTGACATTTGGTACAGTGAAGATAGAAGACACTGCAGGGGGAGAAGACGCAAGCGGATTAGAGGTATGGAGGCTGACAGGGAGGAGAACATTTCCAAGTGAGTTGTTAAAGATAGAGGCGCTTATTAAAAAGTGAATATCTGAATATTTATTTGCAGTGAGTCTTTTTAGGGTTTAAATAATATGTTTGCCACGAGGAGAGGTATCGTTTAAATGTATTTCAAATTGCTACATGTGACTAATAAGACAATCAAGGCCACATTGGCAGAAGATGCTTAATGGCTGGATGTGATTAAAATTGAGACAGTGACCTCAATGTGATGTGTTTTTTTTTTTAAATAATGAATGTAAATTGTCTCTCCAGGTCCTATTTTGTCATATGACATTTTTTTTACTGCAGGAGCTTAAGCCAAAACCTGAAATAACCCATAACTGTGTGCATCTTTTCTATTAAATTATAAAATAGTATTGTCTCCTATAATATCCAAAATTTGTTCCAGGGATTTTCTCACTATTACTGCCTCGTGGTTGTATGCTTCCACCAACCAATCAAGATGCAGTTTACATTGCGTCCAGACTCATATATTATGTGTATTGAAGATTGAAGGAATTGAATAAAAGTGTGGTTCTTGGAGAAAAGGATGTTATCATTATATTATAATAATTTCCAATGAGAAGCATGCTGTCTTCATTTAGAGACTATTTTTACAGTGGAGTACAGAGGATTAATAGAGAGCTTGGTCACATGATGCAATGACAATGCAATCACCCGAAGCTCAATATTAGCAAAACCAATGAAGAAGATCTATACAATCACCACAGTTTGGGGAACACCAAGGTGGGCACCCAAGATTTAGTGTCACCAATTCAGTATCAGACCAAATGTGAAATATGGTCACAATCTCCTCTTCTGTTCCTGAGTTATGGTGTTGAATAATGGCCAGAAATGTATGATGTCACAGTGACCTTTGACCGCCAAAATCGAATCAGTTCATCTTTGAGTCCATGTGGATATTTGTGCCAAATTTGAAGAAATTCCCTCAAAGTGTTCATGAGAATGCGACAGATGGACCGATGCACAGATGATGGAATGGACGACCCGAAATCATGCCTCCAGCTGCTGCAGAGGCATAACAAAAGAACTTGTAGTAATGGCAACACCTTATGTTTCATTTAGTTAAGTTCCTGCAGTGGAAAAAAGGCAATGTGGCTGCTTTTTGGGTTATGAAGGCCAGGTCTCCCACTCAACACATGTAACCAGCAACCTATTGCCATCATCCTGGAAATAAAACAGTTTCCTCTCTACTGGCATCATCGTACAGAGCAATGTAAGAGTGAAAGTATGGTACAAGAGAAAGTTAGATTTTGTCAGCCAGAAAATCTTTACCGCAATTGTTCGTCCTAATGACTCAGTATTAACTTTGATAACCCATTAATGAATTGCTTGATTGATTACATGACATAAATTTATGATTGAATATCTGTGTGTTACCAATAGAAATAGAGTTACAAAGTTGAAGGTCTTATTTCGGGTGCCCCTGGTTCTGGAAGTGAAAGTCCTATTCATTTTCTGTACCCATCGGTACAAAAAGTTAAGTGAGAAAATGTTAAAGGTGCATTGTGGAGTTTTCTGAGGAAATTAACACGTATTAATCACTGTTTTATTGTTATTATTGTTATATATGTGTGCACGGGTTGTGACTTCACCTAAAAAATGTGCCATTTGCAGACTTTCTAGGTTGCCTATAACAGGCTGTATTCAGTTTTCTATGTGAAGCATACAGGTCAGATTTTCCGCTGTGGCGTTTCTGCGCGCTCTCGTCCTATACAGTGGCAAAGGTGTAACTAGCTTGTTAGTGGAGCTAACATAGTGGAGCTAGTGAAGAAGAGGAGTCCGCCAAGAGCTAGAGCGGCTCCCACCAAACAGAAATATA
>JBBPCS010029702.1:0-22799 GCA_037974645.1 Hollardia meadi
CCCCCCCCCCCCCCCCCCCCCCCCGCTGCTGTACACAGCCCCGTGTGATTGGTTATTTAAAGTTTATTAATATTGATCATGAAGCAAAAAAAAAAGACTTTAAGTGTGCTGTACCTCTTTAGAGAGGTCTAACATGCAGCACCCTTCAAAACATTGAGCTGAAGTGTGATTTTGGTGCTCTGTGAGGACTTGAGTTTATCGATCATCTTGGCTGGATTTAAACTGACTGAGATACCAGCTCTGATGACAGTCTTGCACCTGCTCAACGCTTTTTGTTACCAAAATGTCAGCATGGCAAAAGTGAGTGCGTGGGCAAACATGTATGGCTTAGAAAAAGTACCGGATGAGCAGGAGAAAAGAACGCAGCTGGGATGTTCATTCAACAAGCTGGACCTGAGCTCAAAATAATAAGACAGTTAGTGAAATGAACCCTTCTTCAGTCCTTCAGACAGCAGGTCCAGTACAGAGGCAGAGCAAGAATCACAAACAAAAGCACTGTTGAAGGACAAGTGAGAAACAACGTTTCCTGATGTTGTCATTCATAAGACAGACTATCCATTTTTTTTTATATCACTATAAAAAGATTTTACATTTTAAAAATGAGGCTTATTGTGAGGTAAGGATAAGGACATGTTGAGTGGTTACTCTTACTAGTCAAGGTTTAAACCTAAAAGCCAGGAAAATTCTAACTTCCCAGTTTGAAATGTCACTTCCAGAACCGACTCACCTCCTGCAGTAGTCTATAAATAGATTCCAGGTGTTACCTGAGCTGTTCCCATAATGAAATAAGGCTCGGAACCAGCTGATGGCAGAGGCGGGATTGGTGCTATATAAATAAAATCTGACTTGACAGTATAGGCCAAAGCTACAGGGACCTATAGTGAAGGGACAGACTGGCCGTGGGAAATACACTAATTATTTTTTTTTTTAAAATATTTTTTTTGTAAATGCACATCCGCATACACACAGACAGACACAGGGACATTGTGGCATCATGGTCTAAGTAGGGGACGCCATCATGAAACCAAAAAATAGACAATATAAATTTCTCCCTTTTCGATCCAGATTAGTTTCTCTGAAGAGAACACAGGACGAGTCATTTACAGAGCGGATTTGTATTTGAAAATGTTTGATTTCAGAATCTTGAGTTTATTTGCATATAGCAGCCAACTTCTTTACTTGGAGCAAAACTCCTGGGTGCAACACATAACAGCTGTGTTGCAGTCACAGTATCTCCGCTCCATCTATTTATGCTCTTTCCTCATATTGCTTCATTCCTCCCCTCCCCTCCCCTCTTTTCCTCCTCCCTCACTTGTGGATCGGTGAATCACACAGCCTTTGGAGGGTTTGTTACTCAAGCTGCTTTGTTAGCAGTTCTGATTAATCTTCATTTGAATTTCAGACGAGGGCTAAACTGCTGCATTCCATGGAGGTGGTGGTTTTAGGGATTGGCGGGGATTTCGAGATCGTTCAGACCGACGTGATAGAGTGAGAGAAAAAGCTTTAAACTTCCTGCTTATTGCTAAAAACGATTTGAACACCGTTGTAAAGAGTAGAGGGAAAAAGTTTTACAACTTAAAAAATACACTATATTAGAACATGCTGGTTATTTTTACAATTTCAGAATAAAAGGAATAATGCTTATTTAAATGGTAGGCTAAATAGTAAAAACATAATAATTACATGTAGTTGCCAGATGTGACAAGAACACAAAAGTGTCCAGTCAAATGGTCAGTTTGGCTCAGAACATATTAGCCTAGTGGCCCAGGTTCATGGAGTTTTTGTCCTTGTGCTGGAGTCGGCTATTTAAAGTGCCGGCCTCTTCTTCTCTCCAGCGGACAACATACTGAGCTCTGTGTAGAGCCCAAGGTCACCGACCGTAAAAAAATAAATAAAAAAAGGCTCACCTTGAAGTACTTCTAGGAGGCTGACAACAAAGAGGTCGCTTCAGTCAAAAAAGGACAATATTTGATGTTTGTTTGTTGGATTTTTTTTCTTACCTTAAAAGGCTTCAAACTACCGGGCTTTCCAAAGTGGAACAGACTGTCTCTGTTCCTGCAAACTGTTGACTTATTTCAATTTAGATTCAACTCTTTACTTAAAGGCCTTGGTTGCAGAATGTACAGCAGATAAATATATTTATTCAGTGCCTTTTTATTGGGCATCAACCTGGTGTTTAGAGGAATATTGTCAAAAAAAGAATTATATGCTTCAAGGATACAGCTATTCTCGACTTGAAAAGAATGTGGGACAAGGACATAAAGTGGAGGACCAATGGCCCCTTGGACCCCCTACTTCTTGTGCCCTTGATGCAAGATTGTGTCTGTCCGAAATATAATAAAATCAAATATAATAATAATCAAGTATCTGAAAAGCTAAACAACATAAATCCAACGGTTGTTAGAACTGTTAAAGTTATGAAATGTTTGAAGAAGAAGGAACACAGCCAGACAGAGACCAAACACAGCCTCTGAGATGAACTGAAGCCAGTTTGATGACAGGGACTCCAGTTTATGGAGTTTGTTGATGGATAGATGTTATAGACAGTTACCGCTACTTCAGTTAGCCATGCAGCTAATGTTAGCAGTCTCATTAGCTGACTTAGCACGGGGGTGGCAGGTATGGCATTTAATTAGTCTCAAAAGTTGGTCATATGAAAACCATGCATCTGAGCTAACATTAGCTTTATTATTATGCTGTGTGTCTATGCTAAAAAAAACAAAAAAAACACGCCGGCCCAGAAAAATGCACACTGTGTGTCAGGAGGAACTGTTGTTATATATGTCTAAATGTTTCTTTGTAGATGCTCCAGCAGCTTAGTGATGTCTGATCTTAGCCGTTGAATTAAAATCCTTCTTTTCCGTCACATCTCTGTGGTGATGCTGCTGTCACCATCGTCCTCCTGGATGTGCAGCTACAGATTTGCGACTCAGCACTCCTCTGCAACACTCGGCATTTACAACTGTCTTTAGAAACATGTTGAAGTTTGTCCAGTACTTAGCCAGTAACCAGTGTATTGCACAGCTGCAAAGGTGACCCATCCTTTTCTCAGGTGAAGCTCGGTGTTAAACAGACACAGGCTTTGATTTTGTACATAGATTTGTCCCAAAAACAATTTGTCCAGAAGCCAAAGCAAATCTGTCCTCCAAAGAGTTGACACATGTACCACTATAAATATAAAACAGAGGGGAAGTAAGTTCATTTCAAAGTACAGCCACAGTCATTTCGATTGAGGAAGGAGGCTGCAATTTCAAAATAAATCCTTTGTGATACCTTGTTGGTACAGTGTCTCTGCCACTTTATTACAAAATAATCTGGCATCAGAGGATAAAACCCCAGGATTTGCCATGTGTGGCAGCTGCTTGACTGCTGTGTAGTGCAATCATTTTCAGCTGGTGAGCTAATTGAAGTGATGCATTTACCTTGACACTTGATTTCTCAACAGATTGCATACATTTCCAATGCTAATCTCCCTGTCTGACAGCTGCGCCGTGGCCTTGAATTAGTTTATATTTGAAGGTATTATTGTGAGGTTTTTTTTTAAAACCCTTCTTTGACTTTGTGCTCAGTTTGTTCCAATTACTTCTGGTCTGGGTCTCCCTATGAATCACATTCTATGCTAGCAACCACTCTTGGGATCACTGTCTGTCGGACTAAAATTTCTCAAAAACCACTGGATGCAGTGCCAAATGACTCCCCTCAGCCACAGCTTTGCATTCTGTTTGTTGCCTAAACTAAAATGGTTACAGCAAAATGTTACCATTGTCATAGTGAGCATGTTAGCTTGCCGAATTTAGCATTTAGCTCAGAGCATCACTTTGGCAGTTTTTCCTCGCCACTCTCACCAAGTGCTTGCTCATGGGGGAATATTGGGTCTATAAGTAATAATTAAATTAATAAGAAATAAAAGATTATGGTCTAGACCTACTCTACACGTAAGGTCTCATGAGATAACTTTTGTAGTAAATTGGCGCCATATAAATAAAAATTGACTTGCGTTAGAACAGCCTCAGAGAGCTGCTAGCATGACTATAGACTCTTTGTCTTGTAGTGGTGGAAAGTAATTAAGTTTATTTACTTAACTAATGTACATTTGAGATACTTACCATTATTTGAGTATTATATTTTATACAACTTTAAACTTCTACTCCACTACAATTCAGAGGCACATATTGTACTTTTTACTCCACTACATTTAAAAAAAACAACAAAAAAAACCTGATTACTAGTTACTTTACAGATTCAGATTCATAATACAAAACATAATCAACAAGTACTGTGCATTATTATGTGTTATTATAGTTTAAGATAAGATCTGACTTGATGCCCAGGGGGAAATTTACAAGCTTCCCAGCAGTACTGTATATAAAACAATTTGAATTACCTCCAGTAGCTGCATTATTAAAGTAATGTCAAATATAATAAGTCATTATTCTGAAATAAGCCATATTGCATATTGTTACAAGTTACAGATCCAGACTGGCCATCGGGAGCGCCGGGAGAATTCCTCGCCTCGCTTGCGGTGTCTAGGCCCTTGTTAAAATTGCCAAATGAAAAGAGAAAATCAAAGAGAGACCAACACAGGGCAGCAACACTTCATCAGAACTGTAGACACCAGCTCCCCTGCCTGTTTTCAACCTGATGGTATGATCTCTGCCTGTCATCATCGAGCCCCCAGGATCAGCGCCAAAGCTTTGAAGCCAATTTGACATAGTGGCCAAACCATGTAATTATAACGTCACGTGACACACATTGGCCCAAAAAGACTTTTTCCCATAAGCTTACATTGTGAAAGAAGCAGCTGTAAAATGCTGGATCCATTTTAAAAAAAAATCTCATAACCCCCATGAAATGACTTATTTTGCTATCAGAATTAGATCCATTCAGTCCAATCACATTTTAAAAGTCTATAAGAGCTACACGATGAAATCATTTTGTCAACATTCAAGTTAGCGGAGGGCTAAACCAGAAGTTAGCGGCTAGGTCAGCATAAGTCTCTAGTGTACGTGTGTTTGGGCCGCAGAATGTGGAAGCTATGTGCAATTTTATACCCGGGAAGTTGAACATTTATGGATAATAGATCCATAATCATCACACGTAATTGGTTGCCCGTACGTACACATCAATACGCCATTTAGTCAGTGTGAGGAGTGCGTGTGGACGAGTGGCATTGTGGCAAAAAAATGGACAGCACAGGAGAAAGAAAGCTGAGAGGGAGGAGAAAAGCCCGGGAAGAGAGTGCTGCCAAATGCTGTAAAATTACTGCTATCTTCATGAGCTACAATCGTGGTTGGTGCGAGAATAAAAACTTGGTAGCAAAACTTCAAAAAAAAAAAGAAGAAAACTTAATAGCCCTCAGCATGTCATATCACTGCCGAGTTGATTCTATGTTTTAAAAAAATTAATTGTGCTATGTAGGAAAGCAGGAGATGCCTGTGCTTGTAAACCAGGAAAATAAAGACCTGTATGCTCTTTTCTGTCGGGTGGAAGTATTTCCAATTACTCAGAGCTTCCAGCTTCATGATGAGAAACAGTCCAGCCAGAGCTCAGAGAAAATACCTGGTGCAAAACAAACTCCACAAGTGCACAAAAATTAGGAATATTTATGCCTTTTGCCTTAATTATAGAAGTGCAAGTGAAACTCCTGAAGCTGAAAACACTTGGCTTTTAACTATTTTTGATGTGTCTTTGAAGTGAATGATATGTTGCTTGCATAAATAGTAAATTTAACAAAATATTTCAACAAAACGCTGACAGTGTGGTTTGATGTGAATGGAGTGAATGTTTAGATTGCCTGACGTTAGATTATCGGCAGTTTACCCCTGACAAGCTTACTTTCATGCTACTACTTCTGCACTTTGACTTAAGTCAGATTTTTATAGGATTTCTACTTGTAACAGGTGATTTGATACTTTTTCTTCATCAAAGGTTATGAAAAAGTACTTCTCCCACCTTTAAGTCTTGTTTCTCAACTCTTCTCTTGTTCTCTCTTGTACTTTGCATTGCCTTTCACGCTCTTTCACTTAACCCACGCTGTATATCTATCAGCAGTAGGTGGGTGGCCCTGAATGACTTTCATTCTGTTTTTCAAAGTACAGTTCCCACTCTTGGATTAACAAGCAGCTGCTTAAGTTAGCAGCAAAATGTGCACATATTGTTTGGAAGTAAAGTGCTTAGTTAGCTGTGACAAAGTAGCGCTAATTCAAATGTGGGCTTTTATGTTTAAATAATGATGTATGCTGTTTTGTAAATTAAATGGAATGAGGGTTCCATTATATAGACTGAGGTGATTTGTTTCTCAAGCGTAAAAGCCTTGTGTGTTGAATGCCGTTGAGTCTGGCTAATTAGAGTGGACTAATGTGTTATTTGTCTTTCTCCCAGAGCTTCTCTGCTTGGCGCACCACTTCTAAATGTTGAAAAAAAAAAACCCAAAAAAACATGTTTGAGTTTGAGAGATTAAATCTTCCTTCCACCTGGTTGCCAGTGGAGATGTTGGCCAGCGGCTGTTAGAGTTATGTAAGATTAACCGGTGAAAGGAAGTCTGATCGAGGCCGGAGGAATCAAAGCACATGCAGAGACATATAACATACAACATATAACGACCTCTATAGAGGGCCGAACCTGCCAAAATCTGAAATGAATAAAGATGCAATAACTTAATTAATCTGCCATTAAATGCACCAGATATAATATCAAAACTAAACGTAGGCATTAATTAATTTATAAAATGTGTCATAAATTGGTATTTTTCTAATTTAATTTGCTTCTGTATTGATTAACATTTGTATTAATTCCCTTATTTATTTATCTTTCCCTTTAATTTACCATTGTATTTATTAATTTATTCATCTGACTTATCCATTCATGTATTTATTTCTGTATTATTTTATCTTCTTCTTCTGTTTCCTTATGCAAATGAAGGGGCTGCCTATTGATTGATCGAAATCAAAGCACATAGATCGAGTATACATGTCGGCCCGTCTCGAAGCGGGCTGCTATGACATCGTGCCGACTGCAGGACTGCAGCCAGTCTGTAAAGACCCCCCACCCCCTTCTCCCCTTCAGACAAGCGTGTGTTGCGAGCTGCAACTCATGTCTGTGCAGCAGACCAGAGAAAAGTCTCTGTGTGTTCAGCTCTCAGTGCTTTTGTAGCTTCTCACTGAATCTCTGTGGTTTGAAGTTTAGTTTCTATCCTGCTGCTGTTTGTACTGTCAGATATCTACTCTATTTTACTGTTTCATCATGTTCAGCTAAGAGTCATGTTAAATCACTGCTGGTAAAAACCTTCATAATAAAAGCCTTTAAATAAGAAAATAGTAAGGGACATTCGTTGTGAAGAAGTTCTCGTGACTTATGTGTTTGACATGGAATTTGTGGAGCTTTGTTAGCGGCTATTCTTTAATACTGCAGGGAGGAAGAGCACATGCATCAACAGCTCAGTGAGATACAGAGCTGCAGACAACAGGCTGTTTTACTGCTCTTTTACCTGCCGTGCTGTGTGATGGAGGAACACTCGAGGGGAAATGAAACGCATTTCTTCATCGTTTAACAGCCGCTCTTTTACGGCATAGCCTCAATCAGCCCGCTGCTTCTAAACATTATCTACATAAGACACACTGCAAAGTAAGTAGCACTGTTGTAACTCAAATGCACATCCTTTCCACACCGGGCTGCCGAGTAAAACTAGGCCAGGGTATGTGTATGGAATGTGTATGTGTGTGTCTAACTGATGACGTGCTGCAGCTCTTCATCTTCTGTTTCTGCTTGGACCCTCGTAAGCCACTAATAAAGCTAAAGTTAGACATATCATTTCTTCACAATAAAGATCCCCTGCTATTTTTGTTATCCAAAGGCTTTATTATGAAGCAGCAAAATCAGGAAATCAAGTCCAGCAGAAAACCAGCAGAAACTTAACAGGACTGTCACCTCTCACTACTCTCAAAGAGGTGTGTCTGTGGCCAGCAACATGGTACCTGACATCAGGATAAGAAATGTGCACGGCGACAGCCATAGCTCCCTGATAGTGAACATGGTGAAACAGTAAAAGAAATCTCACAGTGCAAACAGGGCCACAGGAGGAGAAACTACACTTCAACCTACAGAGGTTCACTTAGAAGTTAAAAAAGTACTGAGAGCTGAACACACAGTGATTTTTCTGTGCTCTTGTGCACAGACAAGGGAGATCTTCATGGGCTGACTGCAGTCGGCAAGATGTCACCGCAGCCCACTTGGAGTTGAGCCGGTACGCTTTGAGCTTTGGGCTTTCAGGGAGGAAGAGCACGAGCAGAAACAGCCATAGTGAGATTATAGATGAGGAGCTGCAGCGCGTCCTCAGACACACCTTCGAAAGCATTTTGCCCTGTTGGCCCCACAGCTGAGTTAGCTAGTTCTGTTGTGAGCCTGGTACTACCAGTGGTGGGAACCAATAGGCAAGAAGCTGACCCAATGACAAACTTGAATGACAGCCCCCTCATTTGCGTAAGGAAACAGTAATACATGAAGAAATGTAAAAAGAAATACAGAAATAAATAAGTGTGGGGAAATAAACAGGGGAAACAACGTAAAGGGAAAAATAATACAGAAATAAATACATGAATAAATAAGTAAATTTAAAAATGAATAAATAAAATGGTAAAGTAAAGGAAAAGATAAATAAAATAGGGAAATGAATACAAGGGTAAATAAATACAGTAGCAAATTAAAACAGAAATACCAACTCATGACATTTTTTTGGTGCATTTAATGGCAGATTAATGAATTTATTGTCATTTATTTATTTCTCAGTTTCGTTCCATCATAGGCTGCATGTTCAGTCCACATCCATGTACTGAACACACACATTACATAACTTACATAACTGCACACTACAATACATTTTTTTCTCCATAACTGGGAATGAAAGAGGCCTTGTGAAAAAAGTGGAAAAATAGTTGTGGAGGCAGCTCGAGCCTCTATGGAATCTGTATGTCCCAAAACACAGTTTATGGGCAGCGGTTCTTCCCTTGGGCTCTGTGGGATGGTTGGATGCGTTCGCCAGCTGGGGCAGCAATTATCAGCAGTTTCTTGTTATCTACAGCCCCAGTTAAAAAAAAAAAAAGTTGGGATGCTGTGTGAAAGGTCATTTGTAATCAAACTGTGTTTACTTAAAACAGTTTTACAAAGTGTTTCAGAGTTCATGTAATGATATCCTTTATACAATGTTATACATGTGTTTCACTAAGTGGTGACTCTAGCCCTGTTGGTGATTTGTTGATTTTTAGCAGGCAAGATGGGACCCCCCTGCCCCCACACCGCCAACCAACCAACCAACACACACACACACACACACACACACACACACACACAAAAAACATCTATCGTAAAAACTATATCTGTAGTCATGTCTCCCCTGAAATATTTTGTTATAGGTCTTGGTCTGCGAATGTAGCTCAGATTTTACTGAATGATCAAAGGAATATTACAGGCAGCAGTGTGTCTCTATGATCTCGCTCTTCTGTGACGACATGTTGCTACTCTTCACTACAATATACAACCCCAATTCCAAAAAACGTTGAGATGCTGTGTAAAACATAAAACAAAATAATAATTGGCTAATCCTTTTTGACATAATTATACTCAATTGCAAACAGTACAAAGACAATATATTAATTGTTTTACTGAAAATGACTGGAAATGTTGTGGAATGCTGTGGACTTCCCCAACCACCAGATTAATCTTGCCTGTCGCCACAACACACCTACTGATCCTACTCATCCTCTTGGCAACACTAAAAAATCAGATTTAAAAAAAAAGCTATATAGTTATATAAAATGTTGACAAATAAGAATTAAATCAAAGAAAAGTTAAAATTAAGTTAAATTATTGAAACTAAGAAACCCACACTGAACGAAGAAACCTATGCTAATACTGAAATAAAGCAAAAAAAAACAACCCAAAAACTAATCAAACATTAAAACTAATGCAAAGAATCATAATAACACTTGTAATGATACCGGCTTTTGACACTTTATTCCCAATGATTTTAATGGGAATGTTGTGTTCTTGTTCAAATGCCATTATATTGTACATGTCTTCTCTCATACTGCTGTTGCATATAAATTACACTGTTTTAATCACATAGAAGTTGGGGAAAAAAAGAGTACTGCTTGTGTCAACAATCCAGTGACTTTGAAAATTTTTATTTATTAGCATTAAAGAAGTTTCGGATTATTTGACTTAAAGAAAGAAAAAAAATCTTATCAACGTGCTATGCAGACTTTTGGGTCTGTGAGGCTTTTTCATTCAGTATATTATGTCCACTTCTTTCATTACAGGGACGTGCGCAGACATTTTGATTGTTGTTTTGGGTTTGTTTTTTTTTGTGAATGTGAAAACAATAAATTCATATGTAAACAAGCAATAAAGCTATTTCAATTCTCGTGCAGTCATTAGTCAGGCTCCTTACCATAAAGCTACTTGGCTATCAACAATCAACATCAACATTATATTAGCTTCAACTTATCTACAAAAATGTAATAAAAACAAATAAACACAATAGGTATATTTCTAAAACATTAAAACAAAAGCACTAATTAAACATATTCCCCAATTTTAACACACATTACAAGTTAAAGACTAATGCTGACAACACTTTAACCACATAACAAAATCTTAAGTACAGCCTCCATCTAATATGCTGTGCTCTTCAAACAAAATAGTCAGAAGCTTAAATATGATTGCACTAATTAGATTTCACTCTTACACTCATACAAATTTCTATTGAAACCATGTTCTTTTCTTTGGCAAGACCTATCAAGGGGACATCATGAAAGAAAGGTTTGCTCAGTAAACTGCTCAGTTAATCAAAACAACTTACAGTCCGTGGTTTTTAGTCATGCACAAAGAAGGTTCCTTCTCAATGTCTAAGTTACTGAAACAAATGAATGCCAAACCTAAAGATGATTGCTTGTTGGATATCAGCTTTACATTAACAGGAGCTGAAGAACCCCATGTGTTGAGTAATATAACAAAGCAGACAAGGGCATGACGACAAAAAGACTGTCCTTGAAGGTGAGCTGTGTGAAGCTTTTGTGCTACCAAAGCTCCTTAAGATTTACAGCTACTTTCCAATCATCAGAAAGCATCACAACATGCGTACATCAATATTTACTCTGCTGGTCGTCACCTTTTCTCGTTCTTTCCATGTAAAATTCTTTTTCAGACTCTCCCTCCAAACACAACATACAATTACAAAAGTTTAAATGTTTAGAAATACTAGTAAACTATTACTGCCGGACCAGGTATCTTATAATGCTATTGTTATTTTGTTTTTAAAATTACGTTAAAAATAACTTTTTATAACTGCTATAAATAAATCAAACTCATGCTCGCTGGTGGCTTTTACTACCAACATGCCTTGACTAGCTAACATTTCCAATATATCTAGGTAATTCTCAAGATGTAGGGGAATTTGGAGAGACTATCCAGCCCTCCAAGGAGGTGTATTAACTTCAAGCATCTTCCACTAATGTTGAAGGATGAGGACATCTTAAGAAATTCTTTAAAAAAAAACAGTAAGCAAACGACAAATGTTCCTGTAATTACTCCTCAAAGCCATTGGTTATGTGGTCCCTGCTTTAATTACCTGTCTCATCACTTCTTGAGGAATGTCAGCAAGTATAAGTACACTAATGAAACTTTGTGCTCTTCTTGAATGAGTATGAGATTGTTTTTTTCTTCTTCTTTATCTAAGCATCACAGATGTCTGAGAGTCAGCAGTCTGGCTGTCTGGCTTTGATGAGACCGGCTGGTGTAATCCACCGAGGGGGTTTCTTCATGTCAGGGCGCTTCAGGGGGGAAAGGTAAGAACGGGGATGGGATGGAAGAGGATATGCCGCTGCTTTATTGGCACTTTTAAAAGATAGACATGGTGTGAGACTTGATTTAAGATTGGCTATCGGGGAATCATGTGACAAACCACACTAGCGTCAAAATGTGGGGCAGGAGTGTCAACCAAAGTGAAGGTGACAGGAATGTCCACTGATAAATGCAGGAGGCCTGATCCCACCTGTTAAGAGTATAGGAGTCTCATAATCTGGCAGATTAGGAAAAACTGAGGATGAGTGAATAGCTCTTTATGTTTATTCCTCTTTGTTAGTTTGTAGTGAGTGAGCCCGACTGAGCCCACTTGTATCTTTCAGTCTTTGTACATAACTTGAGCCAAAACTTATTATATTATATATATTGATACACTATACATAATATAATCAGTCGTGTGTAAGTGTATTGCTATTCCACAGTAGGATTAAATTTTGTGGTGTTGAAACTGATTAGGTGATTTTCTGCCATGAAAAAAAAAATCCCTTTAGATGTAACATATACTTGCGTCTTAGTGTTTTAGTACATGAAGAGAATAAACTCTCTCAATGAGACGGTTGTGATTGCTGTGTGCGGGAAAAACAATGCAAAGACACATTATACACCGTAGTTCCTCCAAGATATATTCCCTCACCCTGTTGCAACTGAGCGTAATAAATCTTTTCTCTTGCATTTCTTTATTTCACCACGTCTTCCCAGTTTCCCATTGTCTTCTCAAAACCTTTTGGTTTGCCATCTCCTCAGAGAACATCAGCGTCTTGACACTTCTCGCAGGAATTTTAACCTGCTGTTACCGCGCAATGCTTTTGATTGAACCCGGAGGTTGTTTGACACTGAGTAATCCATCATCCCTCCATGCGCCGTATTCACAGTACAATTCTTTGATACAGAAATATGAAGTTTGTTTTTACTGTAACTGTAACAGACTAGAAGATTTCATGTAATATAAATCACTACAAATGAGGCCACATGGATGAAGACTGGGACATGCATTGTGATTAGAAGGAGTCAATGTGCCAGATGGATTTCATCTAATATCTAGTTAGATGCAACAATAAAGTTGAACATATACTGTGAAGGGATGTGGAACGAACGCTGTGCTCCTCTGTTCTTGGTAGGGGGTCCCATGAATGTTGCATACAGAATCTCGTCGGTGGATTAACATTGGATTAAATGTAAATTGTGGCTGACTGGAGGGAGGAGAAGGTGGGAGCAGCGAGGAGATTGTTGGAGGAAGCTGGGCAGATTTCAACAGTACCAGCAGCCTCCCACTGAGACACTGCCTGTTTCGTTTCGGGCTCCAAACACTTGGAGCTGGAGAGAAACTAACAGAGAGGAAGGGGACAGATGAACTGAGACAGAGAGAGTGGTGGAAAAGAGACGGAGGAGGAGAAGGAAGGAATGTAGACTGGAAAAGAAGATAACGTTAGAGCGAGGACACACAGAGGAGGGCTGTTAGAAGGAGTTGGTTCAAGAGCGAGAGGGAGCAAAGGGTAACAAACAAGATTTCACAGTACGTCATCTCAGCAAGAGTACAGCACTCCACCCGTAGGATTAACACTATTCATTTGTACTGTAGATTTGCACACTTCAGAGGTCGATTTGTTCAGGCGCCCTGCTGGGCTGCACAAGGGTTTGGGCAATCCATTTCTACATATTCAAATCTCTAACTCCGTCCACCTCCACCGCCATTTTTTTTTCTTGAATTTAAAGATAATATGGCCATTTTCAACCTAAATTTCCTCACAATTTTACAACAAATGTGTGAAGGTGTTGAAGAGGGCAGGCTCTGGGTGCTTCTCAGATCATTTTTGAGTGAAGTGATCCAATAAGTCCTCGTTGCAGGCATGTTTATATATATATTTGCGTGCGTTCCATGAGCTTAACAGTATTGGAGGAGCTCAGATATTGGAAATTCAGATATTGTAGTTTCTTTTCAGATTAAAGTTAAATTTGAAATGTGTTGGATGTGAATAAATCCCCAGAATAATGTGTAAAAAAAAAAAAGCAATTATAGTTTAAGATAAGATAAACTTTATTGATCCCACATGTGGGGAAATTCACCTGTTACAGCAGCTCAAGAATTGACAGTACAGGTAGAAAGTAACGAGTGCAAAGAATAAGTATATAAAATCCAATATAAAAAACAGGCAAGAACTATAAAGCACCAAATCTATATACACTATATACACCTTTCACTTGAAATAATCACTGTACAGATGTAATACACACATGGTGTGTAGTGACAGTATGCATAAATATTGTTTCACCATATGAGTAAATATAAGCATTATTGCACAGCAGACTAAATATAAAAACAGGTATATACAGTATCTAAAATGGGATGTACACGATACAACCAGGTATAATAAATAGTGCAAAGTAGCTGCATGTTAAGTGATCAGAGATGCAGCTAGTTTAAATTTAGTTTAGTTAGTTAAGTTTAAATTTACCACCTTGGTAAACAAGAGATGAAAAAAATTGGTCCTTAACATTAAAGCGTTCACAAAGTCTGATTATGTGTGTCCATTCCTCCATAATTTATTTCTAATATGATTGTCTTTAGTCCATAAGTCAAATATAGGTCAAATAGTCAAATAAAAATATAGGCTATGCTTATTTCTGCTGTGTAGCCCTTTTTTTTGTCACAAATAGTGCATCTTGCTGTCGTTTTATTAATGGCTGCATCTCAACTGCCTTCTCCTCTTTTTCTATTTAGCGATCAGCGACTTTGCCCACTGGATGTGTGTTCTTCTCCACGGATGGAGTCACCCCCGCGATGAGCTTTTCTGATGCAGTGGAGAGAGAGGGGGCTCTGATTGTTCACACGGTCACGCTGCTGCTGTTTCCGGCCCAAACTTCGTGGAACACTTCGCCCACTCTGCCCTTTGGCCTCTGTGATAAAGAGGCAGTGGCAGGCTGTATTTCTTTTCAAAAGAAGGACACACGCTAAACAAAGGTTACAGTGTCGTAATGTGGATGTGGCGGTTCAGCTGTTACGTGACCAAGGCATGAGAGTCTTCTTTTATCTAGACATCATCACAGAAGTGAGCAGTGTTCCACACCTAGTCTTGTTGCCAGGATGGCAAAGTACTTGCAGTGGATTTCTTATAATCCATGATCTGCAGTTTTTATGTATCTTGGCAGACAAAATACCAAAATTAAAAAAAAGGTATAATTTGAATATATTGGGCATATTTAAAGTATAAGATTTCATTCACAACCAGTTACAGTACATAAAAAGGGTTTTTAGACTTTTAGTTATTACGTACTTGATCGAGAAGTATGACATTTACTTTAGTTTGAATCATTTCCATCAAAGCAGCTCTTTGGTCAGTTGAACTTTCTCTAAACTCCAGCACTAATTGTGGGAGTGTTTCTTTGGCCGGGCTTCAGAGCGACTGTAGCCGTTCTTCCCCCTCGCTGAGAAGGGCTTAGGAGTCCAACGTAACAGCAGCTTGACTCTCTGTCTACAGCGCACCGCTTTGCTCCTTTTATGGCCTCTTTTTTTCCACCAGGTTTCTGGCTCCCCACTGAGTCTTGAGGCTGAAATTGAAATTAGGCATTAAAGTCTATTCCGGCCACAAACCCCCGCTTTCTAAAATAAACACACCTTTCATGCTCTTCCTCTCTTTTCTTTCTGTTGTATGTGCACTCCTGGCTGGGAGGACCCATACTGTGCCGGTCGCTTCTGTGTATGAATGTGGTCGGTGAGTGTGTGTGCGTTTGCATGTTGCACGTTAGTTTACTGTATAAGGCAAAGAAAAAAAGAAGTAGATGCATTTTGAGGAAGCACTGAAAAAAATATACATATGAAGAGATGAAGGCGGCTCAGAGATGTAATACCAGTTGCCATGGCAATAGAGTCATGCTAGCACTTAATTTTTGAGTCCATTATAACAGAGATTGGCAGTAATATAGTGTTAGACACAAGTGGAAATGTAAGGACTAAGAAAAAGAAGGTGTTCTGTATAAGTATTGGCCAGGTGTTTGCTGAAGCCTTGTTGCTGACGTCTGCTGTGGGCTGGACACAGGGTTTGTCAAAAAATACTAAAGCTCTGTTAGTGTTTCTGTGTATAGCAGAGTGTGCAGTCTGCAAGAACATAACATGCTTGTGTATTTGTGTTTGTTTTGATATTGCATTCTAGCGGAACCTTTTGTGATTTTTCTTTTTCCCTGT
The DNA here is from genome assembly GCA_037974645.1 of Hollardia meadi. Taxonomy (NCBI): domain Eukaryota; kingdom Metazoa; phylum Chordata; class Actinopteri; order Tetraodontiformes; family Triacanthodidae; genus Hollardia; species Hollardia meadi. The sequence goes on from JBBPCS010029702.1 coordinate 16,037, forward strand.
AGTTAGTCAGCAAAATCAATTTTTATCCATCCATCCATCCATCCATCCACCCATCCATCCGTTATCTTCCGGTTATCCAAGATCGGGTCGTGTGGCACCACGCTAAGTAGGGTATTCCAGACGTCCCTCCCCCCAGCAACACTTTCCAGCTCCTCCTGGGGGATCCCAATGCGTTCCCACGAAGCACATGTAGACTGGATGAACAAACTCCCATGACACCCCCAGCAAACCTGCAAGGGTAAAGAGCTGGTCCACTGTTCCACGGCCAGGACGGAATCATTGCACCTCCTGAATCCGAGGTTCAAGAATCAGCCTCCCAGGAAAGGAGGCTCCAAACGATTGTCAAACCTCGGATTCAGGAGGAGCAATGCGCACTATAGATGCAAAGTTCACATTGTGGTTTTGATTGAGATGTCTCAAAAACAATTTTATGGACTACTATGATATTTGGTACAGACATTCATGACCTCTGCTGAATGATTTTCCTAATAACTATTAACTTTTACCTTTTCATCTGCTGCCATAATGAGATCAAAATTTCACTTTGTCCAATACTTTAGTTGATGACCAAATGTCTGCAAAACTAATGACATACTGTACCCATCAGCGTCAGTTGTACCTTGTGCTTATTACAAGTGTTAGCGTGCTAACAAAATAAACTAAAATAGTAAATCTTAATATCTGCTTGACATCAGCATTTAGCTAAAAGCAATGCACTATCATTGAGCCGCTAGCATGGTTGTAGACCGTGTTTCCCCCCAAGAAAGGGGGTCTGAAGGGGTGAATAAAACACACTTCTAAAAACATTTAAGAAAGGAAGAAGTAAAGATGAGAAAAAAATCACTATGACCAACTGTAAAATAATATGAATAATAGCAAAGTAGCCAGCATAACTTTCAATTAGTTGCTTTATTGCATTAATTGCTGCAAATACTTAAAAATATTTATAGTACTTAATATGTTATTGGAAACTACATATTCTTGATACATGTAGATATCCATATATATTTGCATTTACACTTCATTTGTCAATGCAAAAAAAGCCTAAGAGATCATAACTCATTGTCTTCTTCGGTGTTACAGCTCAGAAAACCAGATGCTCCTCATCTGTCCACGCTGTCAAAAGTTAAAAGCAAGATGTGCAAAAGGAAACACTTCCCTTCTCACCTTCCACCTCGCTCTGCTTTATCCTCCTTTCTGCCCAGCATCTGCACCAAAGCAACTTCATTCATGAAGAGCTTGAAAAGGCATCTTGAAAAAGCTTGGTTTGGCAGCCCAGGACGGGAAACAAATTAGGAGTTCACAACTTCAAACGGAGCGTCACCAAGGCAACCCCTACGCTTTTGCCAAGGGTTTGTCTCGCTTGCTCTAAGACAGCCCGTGAGAAGAGTTCTAATAAGCCAAAGCTCCATCTCCAGTCCTTTAGTGTAATAAAGAAGGATAGTATAGCTACATTTATAATCTCCTTTTCATTCGACTATGGATTTGTTGCCTTCTCAGGCACTTTGCACGTAGTTTCATGAAAAAATAAAGTTAATTCTGAGCTAAGTATAAGATGGTGCGTCACAACTGACAGCAGATTAAAGTTACTTTTTTTTTTTCCCCTCCAATTTGTACAGCACCACAAATGAGCAATAAAAGAGTTTGCTGACTGGTCTGCCATGAGATTTCAGAGCAGACAGATAGAAAAAAGATGTGCTCCAAGCTTCTTCAACAAGTCTCCACTGTATTCTGAAGCCAAGAGCTTTACTGACTGCCTAAGAAATCTGCCTGAGAAATGTCAGCAATTACTCCTGTCAGCTGTCTTCCTGTTCCCTTGTTTACCTGGGAGACTATACCTCGCTATTATTGATCTGCAGTGTGTAAAAGGTCACAGGATTGAAGATGACAGCAGCCGCAGTAACCATGGAGACTTCCTCTCTCTGTTTCTATGGCTGAGCACAGTATCAGTCAATGGGTAAAACTTTGATGCTCGCCGCTGTGTTGCTCAGGTTTCTTTACAGGTGAGCCAGCTGTAATCTCCTTCATGTTGGTGATACGCGTTCTTGCCCCATCTTTATTACTTACGTGTGAGCGCAGGGCAGAAACTCCAACTCTTAGAGAAACATACACATAACCGGCTTGAATTTTAAACCCAGTTGTACCCGAATCATTCAAGGATTGCTTTAAGCAATTGATATTCAGCCACTGTTAGTACTGAGATTATTTTACATTTTGTTGGATCAGCAGTGTTTGATGGATCTACTTTTTACTGGGAAGGTGTACTCTGTTAAGTTAAATTCAAAATATAAAAAAATTGAATACTCTGTCATTTACCATACCTACATACAGTGTATAAGTCTTTTAGCAAGACGACAAATGTGATTTCAGGGCAGATAGAAACAGATTATTATCCAGTTATTTTCTTGTAACATCGAGAAAATCATCAATCTCAATAAATCAATATCAATCATATGTACATTTTAACTATTAATCTTCGTCTCAGATCAATATTGATAAAATTAAATGTAAAATATCAGTTTGGAATCTGAGAAAAACATATTAAATGAAAGCTGTTCCTTACTTTCCACAAGTAAGTAAGGAAGGAATTAAGGAAGTAAGGAAGGAAGCTTCCACAGCTTTCAACACATTATTGTCCTATTGACCTATTGTCCACAGACGTTATATAGTCACTGAACATGTGCTTCTCCATCTCCAGTGCCACGACACAAGGTACTTCTGTCATGCGTGAGTGTGTACATAAACTGGACAATGTTACGTGTTCTTCAACAAATATGTTATGTATCATCAATGCCACAACCATTAAACAACAGAAAACCAATATGTTTCAGAATGCAAATCATGCCAAAGTGCTGTTGGGACCTGATAGTAAAACCTAAGAGGACTTTTCGTGGATACTTAAACATAAAGGGTATTGTGACAAAGACAGAACAACTCAAACAATTACTGTTGGACTCTAACTTTAATTATTTGTGTCTCTCTGAAACGTGGACTCCATATAATGTTTTAGTATACCAGGTTACAAAGTCTATAGAGGAGATTGTAAACATGCTAAGGGAGTTGGCATTATGCTGTTAAAGAAAGCATTTATTGGGAATAAATTGATGAACAAATGATAATCTGTTTGAGTTGCCATTTCTCTCCCTGAAATGTCTTTTAGTGTAATTGTACTGTATCAACCACTTGCTGAGTCATCCATTAAGGCGTCACTGGCGAATAGGAGGACCTGCCCCCTTGAGGTGACTGTCATGCTAGAGATAGCCAATGGAGCAGCAGGATTGGAAGGGAAATTTGCAGCCATTTTCCTCCTGGATTATTGTGATCTGGAAGAGGAGCTCATCCTGGTCCTGGAATGTCCAGTCCCCAGTGTTGACCTCCAAAGATACACTGAGGTCAAAGGAGGGTCCCTGCAGGAGGAGGAGGCCAGACTCATCATAAGGCAGCTGGTAGAAGCAGCCTTGGAGCTTCAATCCAAAAACACTTTCCACCAGGACATCAAGTTGGAAAACATCTTGATTGAGACTGGCTGCTTTGCAGAGAAGACCTCATCGTGCAGGACCTTCTATGGTACCTTAGAGCTAATCCCAGTGCTGGACCTACGGTACTGGTCCCACTACAGTGTGGCAACTGGGAGCAGTCCCTATACGACATGCTGCACAGCAACACAGGATTTGAGAAAAGCATGTTCCTGAACAATACTCTCAAAATCGATGAGACGTCTCAAAATTACCTGGACCCTCAGCAACGTCCTGGTCCAGCTTCACCATTGGCTCACATTAGCCAGTCCTTCACACTCTGGACCCCTGTCTGCCCTGTACCTCTTATCCCAACTTCCACTTACCTCGACTTACCTTGTGTGGTGAAACAGTCTGTGCACCAAAAAACAAAACAAAACAACTATCTATGCGATGTCTATTGATGAGTATTGTGTCTGGTGAATTAAGCGTTTTAATGAACTGAGTGTCACGGTTCTGGCCGTTCACTTTCTACAAATACAAAAATATTACGCATGATGGATTAGCAAATCAGATTCTAGTAATAACAAAAATATTTAGATTTGATTGTTTTCAAATCAAAAAAAAAAAGTGATACAATTATTTAGCATATTTCTCACACCCTAATCATGGCAGTGGGAATAAGGCTGTTTGGAGATCTCCCTTTACTTTTCACTAATTAATCCAAATAAACACCATACTTTTGATCAGTCTGATATTTCCAATGGGAGCAACTCCCTGTCCCCACCTACCAAAAGACATTGTTGACATTTGCTTTTGGCGGACGTCGTTTCGTAAACTCCTTAATTCCAAATGGTCATAATCTTTGCAGAGTGAGTAATGCATGTAACCAGAATCATTCAGTGGGAGTGAGTGCCTGAGAAAAAGGCCATGCACTCTAGCCCACTCAGTACGAGTTCAACAGCTGGTAGTTTACTCCACTGGGAGGTTCGGTTCAGTATAGTGATCGGAAACAAGACGGCAATTTCCCTCCTGTATGAGTAAGAGTACTGTTGCTAGAACATGTGCCTGCATGATACTCCTTATTTCTATTCTTGCTTCAGTCAATGCAACAGAGTGACTCAAGATTTTGAAGAACAGCCAGAACATATACACTGCAACCTGGTCAATACCGGCATGTTCGGTATGAGCTATTTTCTCAACTCGGTTTTGAGAAACTTGTTTTAATCTCATCATTGCTGTTACAGTATCACTTTTCTTGCTGAGAATTATATGAGAAAATTGACACCAATCTCATATCTGTACAGTAAATTATGCTTCTGCTAGCAGCTGGTTAGCTTAGTTTTGTAGAAAGACTGGAAACAGGGAAAGAGCTAGCCTGGCTCTGTCTAAAGCCAACACAATAAGCCCTCCAGCACCTCTACAGCTTATTAAGTAGCCTACACTTCATATCTCATTTATTTAATCTACTGGATGCCCGAGAGAAGGTCACTGTGCCCAGTCAAGAAGTATATAATCACCCGAAACTTACAAGGTGTTGTATCAATCTTCTCATCTAACTCCAGACAAGAGAGGGAATAAGCATAGTTCCCAGACTGTTAAAACAATTGCTTTATAGTATAAAAGCAATAGTTCTTGTCGTCACTTACTTTATTTTAACTGCAAATGGGGGTGGGGTGGGAGGCTGGGGTTCCAGCCAGTACCATTTTACAAGGCTGGAACAAGAAAGTTAATGCTGTAAAGCTAACCTTTTTTTAAAATTTTAATTGAAGTGCATCTCACATATTTTGTTTCCATAGCAAGAGCCAATGTGACACTAATTGCAAACAATTAGTCATCATTTTGTGTGGTAGTACTGAGGCATGGGACTCAAATCAAGCCAAAGTAAGATGCTTCAGCTGGCTACAGTCCAACAATTTGCTTGGAAAATGAAGCTTAATTTCACTCATGTGTAGCTAATTGTTTATTTGTGAAGGGAAAGTGGCAAATATGTCACAGTGTATGAAGTACAAGAAACAAAACAAGTAATGAAGACCATTTTTAGTCATTAAAGTTCATGGCTGAATAGGAGATCCTCCTCTAAAATGTCATTAGTTTGTATAAACAATTGTATTTTTAGAATAGCTTTTTTTTTTTTGCACAGAATCAAGATCATTTTATGTAATTAGATATTTTTCATTATTTATAATTCTATAATTACATACACTGCTACCCATTGTGACCACCGAAAGCGTGGACACCATTAAGTGTCATAATTCCAACCATTAGTAAAGCAACATGTCTGTTTTGGAGCAATTTGCAGCTTCTCATTGCACCCTTTCATGCATAATGTAATGGTTTTAGTCTGAGTGATCAGAGCAAAGAAGAAGTGAGCAGGGAGATCGGCTAACAGCTCGTTATGCCATGCATTCCAGTAGCTCATCAGTGAGCAGCCAGTCAGCCATTAAGTATAATATGTTATTAAATATTTATTTGGTCCAAGGCCACTGCTGTGCTACATTACATCTACGTGTTCGTCATTAGAGGACATTAGAGCTGCATTATGAATGTGAGGCACAGAGGGCATGTCGGAGTTGAGGTTAGAAAAGGCAGATAAAACCCAAACACCTGCCGGTTCACTCACAATCACTGACAATAGTGTTCCTGGAAGATGACTGATGAGAAGATGGCTCATTACTACTGAAATGCAAGGTGTTGACCTGAGACATAAACTGTCCTAGTTTAATCTGCTTTCTCTTAATAAGAAACAACACTGCTTTCTGTTGTTATTGCATGCTAGATGTTATACATTTTTACTAATTTTGGTCCTGATTGAAATACTAAAACAACATGTAGGTGGCCATGAAACTTTGTACAGACATTCATGGTTACCAAAGGACGAATCCTACTGACATTTGTGTTTCCCAGACTCTTTCTCCGATTTTAGTTTTATAGACAGCTTCCCCTAGCATTTCCAAGTGGTATTATTGGCGGCAAAATTAGCAACACGACTACAGCTAGCAGCCTGGCTACTGTCCAAAGCAAAAGCAACTGTAAGTTGTCAGTTGATCATCGAAAGAATATTGGTCTTGAACCTTCTCAAATTCTGGTTGTAAGGGAAAACATATCAATGGGGGTACAGATTTCAACACACCAGAGTGCTTTCCATCGAGTGAATGCCCGTTTGCTTGCACTCGGTTTACCTCGGTTTTTTTGACACGCTTTCTCTTGCGGGAAACAAATAAAACATACATTTAGAATTTATTGAAAGGATAGCCCCTTGAGATGCAGCATCTCATTTTCGAGGGGGTCCTAAAGACACAAATACA
>JBBPCS010029737.1:0-22798 GCA_037974645.1 Hollardia meadi
GTGTGTGTGTGTGTGTGTGTGTGTGTGTGTGTGTGTGTGTGTGTGTGTGTGTGTGTGTGTGTGTGTGTGTTCTGTTGTCAATGACTTTGCGTGTGTGGTAGAGTTGAGAGTATAAGAATATCTTGGAGCACCCTTGTTTGCTCTTCCATGTTTGCTTTTGGGTAGTTTTAGGTAGTTAGGCAGTTAACATTATTAACTGGCGATTTAAACACGTTTGTCATGGTGTCAGGCTGTTAATGAGCAACACACTGAGTTTGGGAGGTTGTGTTAACGTTGTTTTCCAACCTTCATGTCTAGAACTTTCTCACACACAGCTACAGCTCACATTAATTGGATACACGGACAGCTAACAGCCAGACATTTTGGCCTTCATTCAGAGCCTTGTCACATGCACACGCTCATATTTTACTACATATTCAAATACATGCTTTAGGTGTGGCACAGATGATTTCTGCACACACATGATATCAGAATATGCTGTCATTCAATGTAGTGCGGACAAGGTTTGATGACGAAACTCCAGGATTTTCGTCAGGCAGAAACGGAGCATGTTGACATTGAAGAACTGCCTGCATAGCAAATAATTTACAACAAGCAAGCAGACGCACCATGAACAAATTCCTCAACCTGAGGAACTTTGTGCTTTTCTTACAGCCTTAAGTCAACCCAGGAAAAAGAACTCTGTGCTACCACTGCTCTCTCTTCTTCTCTTGTTTTCCCTGAGGAGGATCGGGCTGCTCGCAGAGAGGTGGAGGCTGCAATTAGGGAGACTAGCAGTGTGCGTCCAGAGGCCCAAGGCTACGGTCTTGTCTATGTGTGTCTTTTCAAGCCCACACAATCCCTGTCGCAGCTCATTGACAACTAGCACAACACAAGGATGAGGCAGGTCAGGAGGGGTGTGTTGAGTAGAGCCGAGAGTCAAAGTGACAGTTTTCACCAGTGACGCAATGATAGATGAGAACCGGATCCTCGGATGATTATTAGTTCTGGTTTTTATTTTTTTATTTAAAAAAAAATATATTCACCACAGAACATCTCCTAAGTATTGATTTTATTGATTGTTTATGTTATTGGCAACCAAAAAAAAAAACATAACACATTTGCTCTGGTGGGTGTGAGCGTTTATTTCAGCAGGAAGTTGTATGTGAGATTGACTCAAGTTCATCCTACTAATATATTTGGATCAACTCATTACTGACAATAATAGAAATATAGAATTATCATTTTTAAATGCCCTAGAACATCAAATCAGAATAAATTTATCTGCTTTATTCATTTTTCACAAAAAAAGAATAATAAAGACTATGAGCCTCACTATGAGGCATGCTAAACTCCATAACTTCCTCCATTCTCGCTTTTCCTTTTCCCTCTGTCTGTAAACCTACACAGCCTCACTGTATCTGTCAAATGCAGTAAGTGTGTGTGTGTGTGTGTGTGTGTGCGCGCGCGCGCGCGCGTGTGTGTGTGTGTGTGTTTGCGTTAAGAGAGCTGCTCTTGTTCTCCTGCCAGTCTTGTTAAGAGGCTCAGAGCTGTGTGAAAGGACCCTATTGAGGATGCAGGGTGTTACGGTTAGCACAATAAGGACCGCCAACAGCGTGTGGTTTGAGTTTCTGGGTGCAAATATTCAAAGGCGTGTCTTATGACGTGTGTCAAAAATACTACGTTGCTGATGTAATCTATCTATACATTTCACACACTGCACAGCAGTCTGTTTTTTGTTTTTTTTGTATTGTAATGAAAACTATTCCTGGTGTTGACAGCATGTTTATATTATAGTAGCGGGCCACATTTTATTTTATAATGACACACATTACTCATAAAACTGTCACAATAAATTTCAAGCTTCACTCACCCAGCGAAGAAGCTTCCTCCTCTCCTCTCTCTCCACTCTTCTTGGTTTCAGGTCTTCTTTCCCTGGAAAAAACAAAACAAAACAGTGGTACCTATTAGCCAAATATTTTTGCAATGATTTTTCTCTCCTGTTATTTGGAATCCAGCTCCCTGTCGTGCAATGTTAATGGCCTCCAAGCAAAACAGGAAGTTATTTTCCTGTTAATTGGTTGGATTCCAGCTGTGTGCGGGAGCGTGCTGAGCGCTGGCAGGCCGTGTGGCAGCGCAAGAGAATGACAGAGCGGGAGAGGAAGAATGCAGGCCGGCCACTCTCCACTCTGTCAGCTCCTTGTCCTGCGGTATCAGTCCATCAGCCGTGGCCTGAGAGTGTCTGTGTGTGTGTAGATGTTGTACTGCGCCTATAGCATGGCTTCTGGTGTGATCTGCAAGATTGAATCTCACCCTCCCAATCTGTTCGGGAGAGTATCACTCAGGTCACTCAAAGTGAGCACATTGATATTTCCTACAAAGACTAAAATTTGCTGACCCTATGGCCCTCACTATTTTAAAGCCAAAAACAGCTTTAGCACCTCATTATCCATGACCACATAACGACTTGTGCGTGCCTTGGTGTCTTTGTTGCTTTGTATACAGTATTAACTAGCTTCTAGTGTTATTCTTGAGCATGGTTACAGGATAAATATGAGCTGGTTTCTGGAAAACTCACACATAAAGCGAGCACTTGATAGATGTTTTAATAATGGAAAGGCGTTTTGCCAAGAGTATTCCCCACATTTCTTTCCAATGGCGGACTTTTTTTTTAGCTTTAATTTAATTGATTTAAGGCATGGTCATAAAACAGTTTTGAATATATTACCCTGGGATGCACACAGTATTTATTTCTTTTGCTCTCCCTTTTGTACATCAGACATACTGTTAACTATACACCTATTCATGAATACACCAAACTCATTCTTCCTGTATGTTTCCACTAAACAGTGTTTTTAAGGCATACTTGAGTAATAATGATCAACTCAAGTCCTGTATCTGCTTGAGTAATACTTGAAAGTGACCTTGCTTTGCACATGCCATCGCTGAGTCGTCCTGCAGCACACGCTCGCTTCAAAACACAGTGCTGTGTTTCCATCTGAAAATAACCTGCAGCAGTCCAGGGCTCGGTTTGGCTTGTTGACCTGCTGCGAGGCCTTTGCTGCACTCTGCATCCGTGTGTTTATTTGTCTGTGGGAGTGTTTTGCACTGCTGCACAGAGGCTTGTGTTTCTTTCTTTGTGAACTCATTTCACTGATCTGTACAGGTTAACGCAGCAACGCATTCTTGCTAGTGATGGAGACTGATCATCTTGCGTATTTAACTACTCAGAACGGGACTCTTGTGTCAAAAGGTCACTATGTCTCAGACAATCCCTTGACTGCACTGTACATATTTAGCCGTGGAACTCGACACTCAAGATATATGGAAATCATCTTTACCACACAGCTCTGCGAATGACTGCAGCACTTTAAAAAAAAAAAAAAAAAGACAAAACAACAACATCGTCAACAACAATACTCCTGTCTTGGTGTGCCTTACATCTCAGGCTGCCTTGGCCACATCTTTCCATGAGACGTCTTTAATTTGTGCAGACTGCACACTGCCAAATCGTTGATAGTATCTTTTAACCTGCCAGTGCCTCTTATTTTCTCTCTTTCTTCACCATTATTGGTTTACTTTCATATTTCATCTTTTTTGAAGGAGCTATTTTTTGTCATTCCCTCATTCCCTTTTTGATACTTTTCAGCCTCTCTGTCCTGTCCACCATAATTTTCTTTCGTCCTCTGTATTCATCTGTTAAACATAAATATTGCCTCACCCTTTGCCTCCTCTGTTTCTCCTTTTCTCTCTCTGTGTCACTCCCTTTCTCTTATTTGCTCCATCTGGTTTAATCCCTGCCAAAGCAGAACAAAGCTGAGCACTCTTGTGTTAATGTTAGAACCACTTTGTAGTGGCATCATCTAGAGTTGCCGACAATTTGTCCAAATTATAGCTCGAAACATCGGTCCAAACCCTAAACCTGCAGAGGATGGGTGGGATAAACAGAGAAAATCTTCACGTTTTGCTGTAGGTGTGCTGCCTTACTCTGATTCTTATATGTTGAATATGCACACCAGTGACAAGCTGTGACTTGTGGCACTGTCACAAACACCCAGCTGTTGATTGCAGCGTTGAGTGATTTACATTTAAGCTGATTGCAGGTGGCATTCGGATACACATGCAGGCATTTGCACGTATGCATGCACAGATTTTCTCTCCCAGACAGCCTCTCGCTCTGTAACTGTGCCGACAGCAGCAGATAAAAACACTATCTGTGTCCCCTTCTGCGACGGAAATAGACATTAAGCGAAAGGGGACCAGAGAGCTCCAACATTGACTGATGTAAAGCAAGAGAGTGGCTCTTCGCGTACGTGTTGCCGTGTGTGTACGACGTGCCTGCACCAGAGTGTGTGTGTGTGTGTGTGTGTGTGTGTGTGTGTGTGTGTGTGTGTGTGTGTGTGTGTCACTTTCTGTGACGAGCGACACTTTCTGACCTCATGGTGAGCTGACACACAAGAAACCACAGGTACACACACACACACACACCTCGCAAAAACTTACTCTGCCGTCTTATCATTCAATCATTATACGGTAAAACATTAAGAGTTAACGTTCATCTCAGTGGTTTAATATTTGACCTTCCTCTCAAAGTGAAATCTGACTTCCCCACTTCTGAGTTTGATCAAACAGTGTGTGTGCGTGTGTGTGTGTGCATGTGTGTGTGTGTGCGCACCCTTGCTTTCCCTTTGCCCAGCAAGATCTGGTTCAAGGCTCATTTCCTAATTACAGTGCTGACCAGAGGTAATTACAACCTAAGATTAAGAGCCGTTCTCTTTTTTTACGGGCCCACTGAAATGCAGCAATTTGTGGTGGCTTTCTGGGATGCGCTTCCTCCCTCTCATCCTCTCTCCTCACTCATTCTCCATCTGTCTCTCACTCTGCTCCTCTCCTCAAATACCTCACTGGAGTAGGTTGAGGAATTTGGGGGATTTTTTTTGGTGGGGTTTCATTCAATGTGAAGCTTGATGGAGTTGCTTTTTTTCATTCGGAGGGTCATCTGTTGTTGTAAAAGTCAGACAAGCTGGCAAAATCTGATAACAGCGAGCATGTGTGTGCCAGTGGACACACATGACAGCAGTTATTTGGGGTTTGAGCTCAAGCTGGGGCACTCCAAAACCCTCAGATCCCTTCGCATGTGTGTGTGTATGTATATTTATGCAAGGTTTTGAAGTGGTTCTTCTGAACGCATCATTTGGCTGCTTCGGCAAGCTCTTCTTCAATTTAGCTTGGCAGGCGTATGGGCTGGGGTTTGCCTCTGCATACCTCTGGGTCAGCATTGATGTGTGAGGCCGAGGCCTTTGAAGCCGGGGGTTTTATTTGAGACGCCTCTTCGTTAGAGCTGCTCCTGCTCTAGTTGTCAACCAGGAGAACCACCCAGCCTCGATGTGCAGCGCCTGAAAAGAGGCACGCTAAAACCTTTAATTCTGTCCGAGGAGGAATTTGTACGTTTTGAATTCTCATACAGAATCTTTACTAATTGTGATGAGCCTTCACTTTCTTGTGTCACACACTTATTCCAACTTTCTGCCCTGTCGACTCCCTTCTCTCTGCCTGCTGTGTGATTGCCCCCCTCTCGTCCTCCTCTCCTACCTCCACATCCCTCCTCTCCTCCCTTCCCCAGGCCTCCTTGCCTCAGCACCTGACTTTTAACCCCCTAATCCCTCTGATGCAGAGGGTAAGATGGTTCAGGGACTGCCCCTAATTGGCATAAAACAGAGCTCTGGCAATACGAGGCACGATGTGAAAATGCTCTCAGCTATTTTGCAGACAAACAAAAAAGTGGCAGCGTTCAGTGTAAAGTGTTGTGTTGGTAAGTAAATTCACAAGGCTCCTGTAAGATGTCCAGCATATTTTTTAAGTCATGCCTCAGCACAACAAATGAAAGAACACAACTGTCACTAATCCAGATTGAGACATCAGTGCTCTTTTGAACCCGAGCTCTTTGGCACAAAGAATGAAAGGCCAGCCTTGATTTTTTTTTTAAAGAAATCTGAATGTTGGTAACCAGATCCTGGTAGGGTAGTGCGGTTTCGACATCATGGTCACAGTGATGTGACAGCAGGCCTGTCCTTAATTGTTGAAAATAGGTTTTATGACAGAGGGCTCCTTTGCCTTAGTCATGCTTCCCATCCACAGACCAACATTTAAGTGCAAGAAACGTCCCATGGGGCAGGAATAATTCACCCAGTGTGCATATGTGTCTCGCTTGATGCTCACGCCAGCACGCACAGTTGTATGTTTTATCGTCAGCACGAGTGTATTAAGACTTTTACTGCACGGGCTCGGGAACACTCAGTAAAACTTGCATTCTGCTTTTATTTACGTTTTACACAGAGTCCGGGGTTGTAATATTTTGCCAAGCTGTGACTTTATTTTTACACCACAGGGGAAGAGATGCAGTAAGAACCATCTCCGTATATCATTTATCCCCTTCTTTCACTCTCGCTGTCAGCAGTGAGAAGTGTGTCCGTGTCAACAAGTGACTGTACAAACACAACAGCCTGCTGTGTTGAGGAGTGAAACCCTGTGGAGCAAAAAGCAGTATTGTGCAGCTCCACGTATAGAAAATAACTTTACTGGCACAGCCGCGCTATTGTATACTGTAAGTGTTAAATTCTGTGCAGCCTGAAAGTTCTCCACATTAGTGACGGATAATTGGCCTCCTGTGGCTGCTCTGCTGTGTCTGGTAGCCTAATATAAACCAATTACCACCATTATAAGCTGTCAATGACACAGTAGCTTCTCCTATAGCGTAATGACAGCCTGTGAGGAAACACATGGCGAGGAAGCAAGCAGTACACCGGTGTAGGGGTTAATGGCGGGGCTATTGGAGTAGTTTACACCGCCTGTTTTGCCCCCAGGAAAGATTAGGTGATTTTTCTGTGCCTGTTTGTGGGGGCAGTGTAAAAGATGTTAATCTGACTGAAAGCTGGAGGGAGGCCAGAGTCAGAAGACTGTTCTTACGTGAATTAAGCACCTCAGGCGACGGTATTTGTTGATTTAACCTTGTTGTATTTTGATCACTGATATCCTGTATCTGTAGTCATCATCCCAGCAACAGAGTACAAACACTTACCCAAGTGTGAGGTTAATAATAATAAGTTTAACAAACTTCAGGTAGACTTTTTTGGGGCTCCTCCTCAGAGGATCAAAGTTGATCTCGGCATAATGTTTGGAAAGATAAGATGATATTATAATGGGAAGGAAAAAGCAGTCTCTAGTAACTTTTTTTTGGGGGGAACAGAGATTGATCTAAACCTGTCCAGTCATGTCACTTTATTGGATATTAGTTTATTGGCGGAGTAGAGGTCACGCAGAGATTTTATCTTTCAGGAATTCACCACTCATTGCTCTACTGCACCCATGCTGGAGGGAACTGATGTCTCTCTAATTTCTGCATGTAACTTTCTCCACATCTGAGGCAGTGTTTTCACTCACCCGTCTCTCCACTGTGCACTGCCTTCAGTTAAAAATCAAATGACCGGGTTGGAACGTATCCATATTTCAATGTATCATATCTTATTTATAATAATAATAATAATATAATAATAATAATGAAAATATTGTGCATCTTTGTGTAACACTAGAAGCTGTTGATCGACATCTTTTAATATTGGTGTGTGGCACCAATAACACTTTTGACTGAAACTTGGCCAAGCAACAGAGCTTTCCTTGTCTTTCATGCATCACATGTGGTTGCAGATGATTCAGCAGCTTCATGAATTCCTCATGATTTCTGTTTGTTCAAAGCCACATAAAACTATTAATCAATCACTGATAGTCAGGCTTGGCATTGGCACTTGTCTTTGTCCTACTTGGTCCTTACTTCCTCCGTAGGAAGTAACTGCCAGACAATTGTGTGAAAAATATGTACATAAAAAAAGTGTGATCTGCAGTATGCTGCAGTCATGGTCACCCTCCACTAGTCTCCAGGTATGATACCGCTGCTGAAATGCTAAATGTTAGACTTATCTGGACTTTCTGTTGTGGGACAGTCCCCCGTGTGGGTCCAGAGACAGCTGTCCTCTGCGGTGAGCACGGCTCGGTGCGGTCTAGACACTCGGCTCGGCCCCTGCGTGCTACACGGCGTCCTGTGGTCCAACACCAGCCCGCCTCATTACCGCCCCGACGGGTGTTTGTGCTCGGCGCACGTTTTATACACTTCCCAAATACACACGAACTCTGTTTTATTGTCAATATTTTAAGGATTAGAGGCACCGATAAAAAAATTTTTTTTAAACTGTTACGTATTCAATAAGTCACAGGAGTGTGATGTTGATTTCGAACACCTATCACGTATTTTAAAGAGATGCTGTATACAGGTACATGAAAAACTAAAGATTAGTGGTACAATAACAGACTGTAGGTTAAAAGCATAATAACGTGTTTATAATATCAATTTACTGTTGATCAAAACAGAAACACGGCAAGTCTCTGGATTCATTTCGAGGGTTGTTGTTGTTGTTGTTGTTGTTGTTGGCGGCTTATCTTTTAAAGGAGACATAAACTTGTTGAAGAGTTTGATTTTTGTTTTGGCAAAAAAAGTCGTTAATGGTCGCAGTTACTCTGTTGAAAAAGTTCCTTAACCGTATTTGTCGTTAAAACCCGGTTCACGCGTCTTTATGCACTCCCTGGTCCCGTTCCAAGAGTAAAATCCTGAAAAGCATGACACGTTTATCCTTATTTTATAACTCAAAGCAGGAAACTCTTACCCTCAACTTCGAAGAAGTGAAATTGTGAGCGCAGTCGCGCTTCAGTCTTTATCCAAACGGAGCAGTTCGCCGATATAACTCCAGACCTTGTAGTTTCCCCGTGTGCGCTCTCTCGCTCAAAAAAACGTTTCTGTGAACGTATTAAACTTAGGAACAAACGGTCTTCATTAAATCCCTGGAGAGGTACACCGACCTCCACGTCAAGGAATGCGCTCAAGTGCTGACTCCCTGGACAGAAAGCGCTTTATTGGTGAGCACAGAGGAGAGTTTTTGTGGAGCGATGGGAGGGGCGAGGCGAGGCGCACTGCACAGACTGGAGAGCAGCGAGCAACTCACCTTGCGGCTTGGCTGAGTGCTAGGGAGAGAAATTCCAACCTCCTTTCAGTTCTATATCTTAATGCCTACCTGCGCAGCCTGTTTCACGCAGGAGACTTTACTGGTTTCATTATTTACTGTTCCCAGAGGTTGGCTACATTTCATTTGTCTGACTAATTCTTAATTACCGATTGAGTTGTTGTTTGAAGAATGCTTTTTACTCAGCTACTTTGCAGAAAAATAAGCAAGTGGCTGTAGGGTTTAGCTTCATGTGTTGTTAAGGCTGATGTTATGACCAGATCACACCAAATCAAACCAGCTGATTACACAACATCCCTTTGAGCTAAAATATATATAATGATGGAGGAAGCATTTTTGTTTTAGTAATATTTATAAGTGACAAAAAGAGATGGTTGGTTTCCTCTATTCATGTCGATATCTATCGATTTATTAATTAATCACATGTTTTCACACACTCAATCTGTCCACTGACATATGAGGGACTTGTCAGTTGCCTGTACGGTGTACGTGCAGCGTACATTAGCACATATGGTTGCCTCATTCACAGAGCCGTCTTCAAGCTGATAAAGCTGTTAAATGCTTCCTCACGCCAGCGACAAACTACCCATCTGCAGCTGGCAGCCTATTTCAATGTCAGCCAGTCCCAACGAGGTACAGTAAGGTGATAGTGCTCAGGAACTGTGTCAGCTCTGATGTGTACTTTTAGCTACATGTCGCAGAATTAAGCGGAACCTTGAAGCCTCTTGTGTACACTGCTCTAATATTTGTATCCGTTTTGACCTAAGTAGAAGCCTCTGTTCTCTCCACATATTGATAAAAAAAGAAATTGAAAACAGGGCAACTTTGTCCTCGAAGTGATGTCACCCTCCCTCATGCTGAAAGCGTAGAGACTCCCAACAGAATTTTCTTTGTTGTGTCTCCTGAAACCAGCCCCACCTTCAGTGTCCTTTGGAAGTTCTACTTGTTGAGCCACGCTTATGCATTTTGTGCAGTTTACTTTCTGATAGCTGTCTCCGCGCAGTCTGTGGCTCATGTTTGTCTCCCGATCCGTCTCCCTGTGCGCCTATAGAAGTTATTCCATGTAACACACACATGCACATGACCGGTAACATCTGCAAGGCATTACAGTAAATTGCAGGAATAGAGAAATGGTTTCACGCATGTCCTGCAGAGTCCAGATGTGACTCCTCAGTCGTAGGCACAACCGAGTTTTACGTGGTCAGGAGAAATAAAGAAGGGATAAGAAATAAATCTTACCCCGCTGCACTTTGTCACACATATATGAGGCTCAGAAAACTAGTGCTCATGCTCATGCTCTATCTCTGTTTCTTCCCCTCATTTACTCGCTCACTCTCTATTTAAATAAACACAAACCTCTGTGTCCAAACGGCACCACTGCGCCGTCGATTATTCAGGTAACACTGACAGTGAGTTATTTATCTCCAGCGTCTCCAGAAGTCAGGCACTCAAGGACTCAGGTTATTCTCTCTGCAGAAGCTCATTTGTTTGCTTGAGCAAAGCAAGCATCAACATTTGGCATGTCAAAAAGGCAGCATGAACTGAATGTTGTCACATTCAAATAAATATAAGTAAATCCAGTGTAATCCACCTTGTTGCAGTGCCAACATGCATAATGGAGTATTAACTCAGAGCTAACAAAGATGCAGTGGATTTCATTTTAAGCCCTATAATCAGTAATCACAAGAAGCCAAATTATAAGAATAGAAACGCTAAATCATCTACTTGGATATAATTTATGATAGCATGACAAGATGAAATGCATTTGGCACCAGAAAGCAATCTTGGGTCGTAAAATAGTAGAAATGATAGAAATGTGTAATTTAAATGAATAACAAGCGGTTCAGTATTTCTTAAAATGGATTAATGTTTTGTGAATTCAAATAAAAGCTTTATAGAATTTAGTCTTCAATTAAGATATGTTTGACGGTGACCAAAAGCTTTGATAAGCCTGGACTTTTCTCATTACTTTATCTTATTTTATTAATTAATTTGACTGTTCTATCATATTTCCTGTATTTCTTCTGTAATGGTTTTAATGCTATTACAAAGCCTTGCCAATACCTCCAGGATGTAATCATGGTGCGGAGTTATTAAATCCATTTACTATTTGTTCATTTTAGTCGATAATGTTGCATGAAAACAGTCAAACTTGAAGACATTTATTGGAATCAGCCTTCAAAACCCATAATGTGGACTTTGTGTCATAAAATTCACACTCCCGCAAATTCACAGACACAATACAGAGGACATGACCTGGGCGTCCTCACTGACATCAGGCCTGGTAGTGTCATAATTTATCATTACATTTTTATTGAGCCATAAAAGGGAGAGACTAGGTTTCTTTTCACAATTTATTATACAACCTTTCAACTTATAATATTTCAGACTTTAAAATGAAAGAATTGCCTTTTTACTGACCCAGTTAGTGTAGATTCTCATCAGCATATATAACAAAACCACCTGGCGACAACAGCAGAGATCATCTCGGCTCAAGCAAACCGTTCCACTCGTCATGTACATTGAATTGGCAGCACTTTAGTCAAGCAGCCAACATAACACAATGTACATTGTTTCGCTGCTACTCATCGAGTTTGAAGTCCAGACCAGTGTGCTCTATGGTTAAATGACACGAACAGGAAAGCCTTATTGTAGTCTGTTACACGTATTTGTACATTACAGGACAGTCGCTGGCACTTGGTCAGTGGTGTAAATTACAGTCTAAAAGCATTACTGCATGTGCTGTCAGCACGTTGGGCTCCTAATCACTCCGGCTCTGTAAAAGATGGCGTGGTGGCATATAGCCCGCTCCATAACATTGCTCAGGGGAACCAGTAAAACACTGGTTTGCTGCTGAACCAACCGCAGCTTGCGAACAGTTTAAAGCTTTGGGCACACAGCAAAATGCTGTATTTTTTTTTATTTTTTTTTTGGTGAGGTGACATCTATTTCTTCCCCTTCTTCTCTCTTGCTCCGTCAGATTTTATTTCATTCACTCGTTACGTGTGTGCAAATTCACGCTTAAGTATTTCGTCAACGAGCAGACTTTAATCACTTTCTCTTTCCCCACCCGATTTATTCCCTTTGTTTTGGCTGCTTCCCTGTCTCTCACATTTGCTTCATCATTTCTGACTACATGAGTCATTTCCTTGCCTCCGTGATGATATATGGTAATTTTATACTGTGTGAAGTTCAACTTTGCCCAACATATATGGATTTATGGATTAATGCACGTTTCTGTATTGCGATGATGAGGAGTTGATTGGTTGAGATAAACAGCTGGTGGTACAGCAAGATGACGATTAAATGAGTGTCAGTCAAGCCTCAAACGGTGAAAAACAATGGAAAAGCATGATGGAAATATGCCATTTATCTTTATTTCTGAAGTCTCCTCACCGCTCCTTCTTTGGTCTCTCCAGTGGAACATAATCTTCAGGGGACATTCAAGTCACATGCTTCATGTACATCATAATTTATTCACTTTATTCGCTTCTGTTCCCATTTTTTTTTGCATTCTGCTTGTAATGATGCATCAACTTTTCAGGTTCTTTTAAGTGCAAATTGAAAATGCGCATAAAACCCTCCTACTCTCAGGTATGCCTATTCATACATTTTTAAGTGGTGAAGTGGCTTTTGTGTTTTTACTTTTATATCACATCAGAAGTTTTTCATTAAAACAGGCAGTTTGTTCTTCTGTTTGGTTTGTTTAGGATTTACGACACTATTTCATTTCTTGTGGTAAATTCTCCACTTTACTATTTTATCCTTAGTTTTTGTGTTCCTAATCATTTTGCTGTAAATTCAATTTTGTGTTTAGTCTATGCTTGTAATGCTGTGCAGATATCTTAAATATGTTATCCTTGTTATCCAGTGAATACAGCATACAGTATGCTTTAGGGTGCATATTCTTGACCCTGTGGCATATCACTGCATTACCTTCTTGCCAAGGAGACCATTCATGGAACACAGACCACCATGAAGACACAACTGTCCTCATACGACACAGTACCACCCTCCATGTTCCTGTCAGTAGATCTATTCAGAAAGACGAGCATGTGTCTTGGTTTGACGTGTGTGTTTTGCTGTTCACAACGTGCCTGTGGGTTTTTATTTTTTGAAAAGTCGGAGCTAGTGAGTTCAGCAGACAACAAACAAGGAAAGAGAAGAGAGCTACGAGAATGAGGAATGAGAACAAGTTCAGGAGAATAGTTCACCACAAAATAGCATTTCAGTTATTCAAGTGCTCCCCACATTGTCAGTTAAAACAACAAACATGCATCAGATTTCTAAAACAACGGCTTGTGCAGCACATTTTGTAGCCAAAGAAGGCCAATTTTTACCTAAAATACAGTAATTGTCATAATGTGCTACTTTTTCCTCGGTGTCAAAGCTGTGGTGGACTGTAAGAAGACCAGGCAAAATTGAGCTAAATCGAGAAAGATAATTACAATTTTTTTTGCTTCTTCTGGAAGCTGTAAACATTATCCAGATATGGAAAGAAGAAGGCAGAGTTGTAAGTTTGGGGCCCGAGCAGCTTTATATTTAGAGGTCCTTTGAGCTTTAGGTGTGTGTTTACATTTAAATTTTATAGTGGGCTGCTCCTGTAACATGACCTAATTACAGTGGTAGTCATATTTTGCAATACTCAGCACAATTAGGGAGCACGAACACAGGAGGAGGATGGTGGGAGCAGTTTTGGGAATCATGTGCTGCTTTCCCATTAGGACAGCCTGGGAATGATCGTCCTGGGCTATTTTCTGATGGACTCCCATCTGAACCCCAGCTCATTATTCTCCCAGCCTCTCTCAGTTCTTTAGAGGCTGAGGTTAGAAAGTGTTCTTTGTTAGTGTTTAGTATATCTGCATATGTATGTTTTGTGCAGAAGCATGCCATCCCCCTCTGTCCACCAACTACACGTCTTCCCGTCACACGTAAATGTGCTCTGACGGCAGTATGTGTGGGTTGCCGTGAGACACGATCAGGGACCTCCTCACGAGGCCGCCTTTCTTCAAAACGCCCGTGGGAAGGAGAGGGAACCTGGGAAGGGAGAGGGAGAAGCTCGGAACATCCATGGTTAATTATCTGGCCAACAGAGAGGCAAATAATGAGTGTACTCAAAGCAGAAGTTCCACACTGTTTGTGTGAGAACAAACACATAATGCTACAATTAAATGCACTGGACTAGATAAGAGTGAAATGTTGACTCTTCCCACCTTTCCTGTCTTGCCAGCTTTACCCATTATAAGTCAATCTGTTCCTCATAAACCTGTCGACTGGAGAGGAACCTTTATACAACAATATTTAAACTAAGGGCACATTTTATTTATCATGTTTACCTACTTTAGTTCGTCGTAGGTTAATTTGAGCCAAAGTGACTGAAGGGGGAATATGTGTCCTGAATTGAACTGCAGTTTTAGGGTGAAGAGGGCTTCACCCAAAATAACATTTCGCCCTCTCTCACAGCTTGTCAGCCAGAGGGAGCATTAGACAGGCTGTGGTAATGAGCCTCGTTTTGGAAAACAGACAGGATGTCATAATTTGAAACATTTCTGGCTCCTGTTTGTGGCTTTGTTTATTGTTTTGTTTTTGTGCCTTTTTATTATTGCATTATTATGATTGTGGGCTTTATGTAATTTCCCTGTGCACCCCGTCGTGGCATTTGAGCCTTATTGGAGCGAGCTGATGTGAGCCGGTCATGTCGGTGAACAAACGGGAAACAAAAGGCCCTCAACACAAAGACCTCAAGAATCTGTACACTGAACTTTTAATGATTGCAGTAGTTTCTTTCAGGCGGAGGAGAGCGAGACGGCGAACACACAGAGACCTGGAGAGGTCAGACCATAGTTCACTTTGAGGTTTACTAGTCTGTTGACTCTGCACACGCTGGCACTTCTCATTAAGGAGAGAGACGAGACGGACGGCACAGCTGGGCAGTGCATGCCTCAGAGCTGGCCAAGCCATTAGGGCACATTTTGTTGTTGAAGAATCCATCATGAAAACAACCCCGGGTTTACCAATATTGTCGAGCTGATTGAGAACATGTTTTCATTGGCAATTGTGATTTGTTGTTTTTCATAGCTATTTAGCCTTCAAAGTCTTGTAAACTAGACACATGTGGGTGCTGCGTCAGCTGCGGTGTCCTGTATTTGTGGGTAGAGCAGTTTTGGCTGGTTTATCTGTTCTCTCTTGAGGTAAAAGTGAGGGATTTTTGCTATCGCCGGAACTCTTAAGAGTGATAGTAGAGGACCTAAAAGGCCTAAAGGAGAAGGGGTGAGATCCATGGGGAAGAGGTTTGGTTGGGGGGGGGTGTGTATGGTGATGACCTCCCCTTACCCCGGTTACTCAGGGGGTCATCCACAAGTGGCATTTTCCCATGATCATCATGAGACACAGTGTGATTTATTTTGGCTTTTTCAAAGTTCTTTCTTGTTTACTTCTCTCTTTAGATTTCTCTCTCTCTGCCACTTTTCCAACTCTCCCCCAAACACAAATGTGTTTGTGTGCTTATTGTTACTTCACTCGGATGTTTTTGACCTTCACTGTGCAGAATGACGTATGTGCAGTTTGACACCGGACGGCTGTTTTCACGTTCATCAGCTGCACGAGGAAAGTTTTTCTGTGTTTACCTTAAATCTCAGACACATATGGATGATGATGGTGAATTATGGTGTGATATGAGATTTGGGGATTTTTTAGTAGGAGACATATTTTATCCTGTTTTCCAAAAGTTTTTTATCCAAACTTTTGAAATGAACAACAGCATATTCATAGTTTCTGGATTTTTAAAAGGACTAGATGTCATTTTAAGAATATTATATATGAGACTCCATATTTTTGAAATGTCTTCGAGGGGATTATTTTATTTTAAAAAAAAAGCTGCAGTGGAGATCAGTTGTTATTATGTTTAAAGTTGTCAACTTGCAACAATCTACTCATCCCAGTCAGGCTGGAATGATGCTTCTGCAAAGATACACATACATGTCTCTGCGGACATTTGCATGGAAGGGTGTTACGGTATGTCACAAATGCTGGCAGAGGTGTCGACACACACAAACACACAAACACACACACCTCCCAAACATCAACAATGTGGCATGCAAATCTGCGTACCAAGCAACTCGACTGAAATGGAAAATGCTAAAGCATGTACCAAAATCCATAAAATGATGCCAAACATGCAAACCTTCCATAACGTCCTTTTTTGCCTTTATTCATTTAAACCACCCCTCTCTTCTTCATCTCTCCTACCCTTCACTCTTCCTTCGTTTCCTTCTTTTCTGCCTTCCCTGTTGTGGTCACTCCTTCCTGTAGCTCTCAGTTACTCACACCCTGCAATCTGGTATGTCAGGTATTGAGTAACAGCATCATGCCTGAGGGCAGCAAAGTGACTGCAGCTTAGCCACAGTATGTTCACTATGACTTCACTGCTGTATTAGTACTATGACAGAAACTCTATCAGAGGGATAAGAGCAACTATGCGGCACAGGTTACATCAGGTCAGCCTGGTGCTTGTAGATGAGTAATTTACAAATTGTGATAAAATAGGTCCAGGCCTGCGTTTGAGTGTGTGTGTGTGTGTTGTGATAAAAGAGTCTTTTTCACATTTTTAGTTCACCCATTGCATGCATAGTCTTTGCATAACTGCTTTCATTTATAACTTCTTTTTTTTTTAGAATTATATAATTCATCCAGGTGTTGTTTTTTTTGTGGACTTTGTTTTCAACAAATGCAGGTGCAGCATTTTGTTCTGAAATACATATATATCCATACCTTTAAGTGCTTAATAGAACCACGTAGTGAAAATAAAGATTTCAGTCAGTCATATGACAGGAGCATGCCGTCATCCATGATCATCCACAAAGGATCCAACAAAGAAGAATAACAAGTTAATATATTAAGAAAACCAATAAAACTTAGTTAAACTTATTATTAAGTCCTTATTTTTACACAACACCTGCATGCACCTTCATTCACATGCACACACAGTATTACAGGTATTCTCTCTGACAGTAATACTTTACTGTCTTATTTCCTGTCGCTGCTTCGAACAGGATAACTCCACTTCTCCGTCCCTCGTTGCCCATAATGCAGACTTTGTGGTCTTCGCCTCGCTGCCTTGTTTCCAAACTGTTGTGTCACTTTTCCTGAACATGCATTTAAGATTTATTTCTTCTAATTCTGGCTCCCTGTGTTGTGACAATCCCATGCCTCTGTTCGAAACTCTTTTGGATTTTGCCAGATAATCATTGAGTGATTTGGCTCTAAAATGACCTGCCTAGTTAAATAAAGGAGGGTAAACAAAAACAAACACATGGGCGCACATGCACACAGATCACAAGCCTTCCTTCAGCTGTGACATGCAGCGCTGATAACTTGAAAATATGGATGCGAAGGCCTTGACATGGAGGAGAGGTCAAATAGAAGTTCATTAAAAGAACAAAAAGAGCAATGGAGGCACCGTCTTGTGTCTATTTTTTTAATTATTGTTTTTAGAAGTATAGAAGCTACAGACAGAAATTTTTGAATTTGTTTTTCTTGTGACTGTCCAGGTGAGGTTAAAGGAGATTTAATTCAGTGCAACACGAGCACCATTTATGCTTCACAGGAGTACGCATCTACTGTGTTAACAAATTGCTCGGCGCTGCCTCGTCATGTAGCAGATGTGGGCTTATAAACGTCTGGTCAGTGCTTACATAGAGAACACTACAAGTGTGTGTTCATGCCTTCTCGCTTTTTGTCGAATGCATAGGTTTCTGCTTTCCTTTTGACCATAACCCACTTTATTTACTATGTAAAGTTTATACTCTTAAGGATTGCTGGCCTTGTGTGACTGGAATACTAAACTGTGCATTAGCCGTGGTTCCTCTGTATGGGTGGTCACAAAACGTGGTCCCCCCCCCCCCCCCACACACTTTTTTTTGTGTGTGTGTGGGGGACTAGAAAGAAGGGACAGTAATGGGAGTTGATCTCATAGTACCCAGTGCAACTCATCAAGGCTATAAAGTCAAGGCTACGGTGTGCTCTGTAACAATCTTTTCTGTCCAATACCTCTCCCAGATGTAGCATGATAGAGCTCAAAGCATTCTTATGAGGGCATTCACACACACACACACACACACACACATACACATGTAGACAGACCCACATCTGCTGTGATTTATTACACCAAATGTGATAGT
Organism: Hollardia meadi; assembly: GCA_037974645.1. Taxonomy (NCBI): domain Eukaryota; kingdom Metazoa; phylum Chordata; class Actinopteri; order Tetraodontiformes; family Triacanthodidae; genus Hollardia; species Hollardia meadi. The sequence goes on from JBBPCS010029737.1 coordinate 18,227, forward strand.
GATCTTATCTCTTACTACTCTCGCTCAGTTTCTTCTTCTTTTTCTCCCTCCCTCGGCCTCTCCTATAGTAAATCTGCTCTGTTCTGTGAGGTTTTTATTGGTTTTCACTGTACGTGTACAGACTTCGGTCATTAAAGCAGATGATTTAGTATGGGTGCGTTGCACAGTAAAACAGAATTTTTTTCGTGCACAGTCACGGTCCTCCCAGGACAAAGTGAGAGAGGAGAGGCCAATGTCTGGGGCCCCTCAGGCTGAGGGTATGATGCTGCAATAATTTAGAGGTGGTTACACCTACGCCCCAGTGGGGTATTTTTTACTTGACACTAATAGTGTTCTATTGTTTTCTCTTACTGCTTTCTCTATTGGGTTTTTTATGATCTCCTTGTTGTGAGAAGCACTATGTATGAATGTTTATAAAAAAAACTCATTTTCATGGAAAGCTTTTCACGTTTTTATTTGAAACTTTATCAGCCATGAAAGTCAGACCAAACCCTGTTGTGGGATTGCTCAAAAGATCGCAGATTTTCATCCAGCAGAAGTGGAATTTGTGCTTTTGAGATACGAGAAAGATCGGTGGAGGGGATAAGGGTGATGAAGTTGTTTTAGATAGACCAGAAAGAGCATGCATGGACACATAGTCGCAGCCGGCGAGGTGTGTGTCACAGATAGATGGGTCAGATTGCCTGGTTCCACACAGGCTGCTCGGCAAGACGGACTGATAAACTCTGTTAGCTGGCTCTGATAAAGCAGCACTGGAAGACACCATGGAGTCAAAACATGTGCAAATACGATCGAAGAAAGGCTCTCTGTTGAACACCTCAAGAATGTTTTTGTAGATCTAGTCGAGCAAGAGTGGAAAAAAAGAAGGTTCCTAAGAAGTTGTTTCAGGGTTTAAATTTCTCTCTTTATTTTTCTCGTTCCCCCTCTCGAGTCGACCCTCTCACTTATTTGCACACACGCACTCAGGCTTAAAGGAAAAACAAATATTAAACAGCAATGTTTTGTGTCCGTAAATTACTGGGATTTATGGTTCTGGCATTTCCAATAATTCTAGTTTGGCTGTCCATGAAGGAAAGTCACACACACACACACACAAATTGAGCTGTGTTATGAGGTCAAGCATTGCCATCGTTTGAGGGAATTTGGTGATGAAACATCCAGATCATGTGATATCACAGTTCAGTTGTTCCACCCTCCAAGCTGTCGGCAGTGTTGTTGCTCTTTAGCGTCTGAGTGTTCGTGCGAGAGCGACCACGGTCTGTTTAGCTGGACAGGATTTTAAGAGGGCAGTAAGTCATTCATCGAGACGGTTATTGGTAGATTGTATTTTTAAAGTAGCCTTTATTGAGTGCTTCAGTGTGTGCACGGCAGATTAGTAACAGTGTTAGACTTGTGGCTTTTCCACAGTAGGAAAAATAGGCGTCTAAAACTGGCATCATCTCCAATTTGATCCCTACGACAAATCAATGTACAGTGTGGAGTGACTGATACTGTGGAGCCAAGTCAAAGCTGAACTTATGAGCGTTTCTGTTGCCTCTGGTATGCAGAATGAGTACCATGCAATACATGATATCCGTGGATGATTTAGAGTATGAAATATCTATTTTGTGGTTTATTCACTGAATTTGAGTGGACTTGATGCAGAATGTGTGCAGTTCACATTTCCAATAACCACTACATCTGCTGCTTTTATTTATATATATATATATATATATATATATACTATCATAAACAGTCTTTTCCATGAGTCTTAGTCTTATTCATTCATCATTGGTTTAAGCTTATGTACAGATTTATTATCTGGATTTCCCACCTTGGCTTGATGTTATTTTGTGATATTCCTGTCCTTGCCATTAGAATTCGCAGGGCAGGGCTGCGGACATATTACCTCCTTTTTTTTAACTTGCAAACCAACCAAGGCAGTCACTCTTTTCTTCACTTCCTCTGAAACATGTGTACCTTTGTCTGTGTTTAGCGTTTATAATGCGACCATGACGAGAACCGGACTTTCCTCCGGTGACCTAACAGCAGAGAGGGTCGTTGGAGTCGTAACCCTCACCTCGCCTCTTTCTGTCCACTTCCTTTCTCTTCTCTGGTCTGAGGCAGTCGCGGCTGCTGATCACTTCCCAGGCCCCCGCTGACAGGCCATTTAATGGTCATCTATCCTGGGCGCTTGATGCTGAACCCCAGGGTTAATGCGGAACGCATCTCTTCCGGGGCTCCGCTACAACAAGGAGCCACCAGCACTGCAGACACGCGTCGTACATTACACATGCAAACACAAACTTAAACACATGCCAATTTTGGAAGTACGCATTGTGTTTATTTCAGCCTCAAAGTTGTCTTCTTTTTATCATGTACATTTAAAAGATTTATGTTCCCCATCAGTACTTTCACACCCTTGCTGACACCCTCATGCCCACCCACATCATACAACAAACCCATTGCCCCAACCCCACTCGCCTCTCAGGCCTCCCAGTCCCCAGAGCAGCGCTGGATGTCTAGGGGCTTTATGACCAGTGACCTGGCTGCTTTAAAGCTCAGCCAGTCTGGACCAGGTTACCACGCATTCATTTGAGCTTCTAACGTCTCTCCTCTGCAATAAGTACAACTGTGTGTGTTTAATAGGTCTAATCATCTGTTTGGGCAGTTGAAGCCCTGGTTTTCACTCTCTCTGCCTCCACTTGTAAAAATAAATATTGGTTTTTGCATTTTTCGTGTTAACATTATGCAAAACAGATGCATGTGTCCATCATGCGGTCAGATAGCATTGTGTGTAAAGTTGTCTTTAGATGTCTTGAAGTCTCTCTTTATATGCTGAGGTTGTTTTTGTACACATACTTTATATTGTGCAAAGATTTGATGTATGGCTGACACGAAGGGACTGTCTTGTTGCGGGCTCATTGTTTCTCCCTGCAGAGATGGATTATGTGAGAGTTGTACAGCGCAGATTGTGGTTGCTCGGTTCAGTGTGAAGATGGAGCCGTACTGACGATAAGCTGGAATGGTAATGAAGCGTTGTTCTGTTTCTTGAGGAGAGGAGGCACATTACTGCTGAAGTTGTTGCATCTTGTCCGTTTAGAAACTTTGCATGTGGTAGTATGGAATTGGGAGCTTGTTGGGGGTGTCAGAGGGGTCACTGCAGTCCTGTTGACTCAGTGATTTTAATTAAATCCTGAGCATGCGTGTATGCACATGCATGTGTGGCACTGTGTGTGTGTGTGTACCTAGTGAAGCGAGGAGAGAGGGGAGAGCAGCAGGTTTGGCAGCCTATCTAAGAGCCTCGTCACTGGGGCTCAGACGTGGCCACAGCTGGCCCCTCCACCAACAATCCTGGCTTTTCTTCCCCTCTCAGGAACGCAGCGCGTCAAGTCTAATTCCCTTCTAATGAACTGGCTACTGAAGGTAGCTAGGCAGGCAGAGCCGGCACATTTATTAAATACACACACACACACACACACACACACACACAGGCAACAAAACACACAGACTCAAATACAGTGGAAAAAGTGTGTTGCACCTGTGTACATTTCACTGCTCAGCAGGGTGACTGTGCAGCTTGACTTGAACACCTGCGGAGGATCCTTGAACTTATCATGACTCAGAAGCTGCATTCAGGACCCTCCCAAGCAGAGCTGTGTTTTAACCTTTAAGACCATATGAGAACCTACAGTATCTACAGCGTGTGCCTCTTATGTATTATCATCGCTTTCGAGCCAAAGCACCAAGGATAATTTTTCTGTAAGACATTTAATAACACTTGCCGCTGTCTTGAAGGTAATCCTCAAAGAAAGAAATGCAATTCTTTATCATAATAAACAGAAATGACCAAAGTTAAGAATTTTGATATTTTATTATCGTTGTATTTGTCAATATTAATGATACTTTCCATTAATTTATACACACAAAATAAAATGTCCTTGTGTCAAGGACATGTATCACTTTCGGCTCCCTTTATGAGGAAATAGTCGATTTGGAAGGAAACGGGTTAAAAATCTCATTGTGCCGTGGATAGAACATTTTTTATCCAGATAAGTGAAGGCGTCATTGGGAAATTGGTAAAAACAGTGCTAGGAGTTCTTAAACAGCTCTCTGGGTCTCAGAAATGTGTCTTTTAGAAAACCTGATTCTCAGTTCTGTTACTTAAATATATGATAATACATGAGAGGTGTAAACTGGACTTATTAAGAACCAAGATGTCATTCTTTTCACTTCCTCCTGTCTAGAAACAAGCAAGGGAGAGAGAGACATATTCATATCAGGTGCCAGAGAACCAGTTCTGAGACGTTGGTCCTCTCGTGTGAATAAAAAGAACTGGGACGGTGTTAAATGAGGACAGTCAAATGAATTTGCGATGCAGCATTCAACCATTGTAAGTCGAAGCCTCAGTTTGAAGTTACCCTCAATGTGACCCTGAGGTTTAGCTTCTGCGGTGCAAGCTTTTGAGCTCTAATGCTGCGAATGGAAACACTGATACACGTTTAGACAGCATGAGTGCAGAAGGTTTATATATTTGTGATTTTGTGAGTTTAGAAAGGTGACAAAGTTAATCAAATCTGATATATCTATATA